>MU260283.1:140000-242500 GCA_020310875.1 Ceratopteris richardii
TATTTAATAACTTATATATTTAATTTAATGTTTAAATTTTAATTTATATTCATTTATGGAATACTAATGATTTTTATTCATGTGTGTAGATTCCAGCATATGATGTTGATGATATTCCACCACATCATTCACAATTGCTTGTAAGACCTCATTTATCAAAAGCTTCTATGAGGAGGCTACGCAAAAGTGATCCTATGGAATATGCAAGGTTGAAAGACCTATATTCAAAAGAAGATAAAGTACAATATTTGTGTGACAATGATGAAGATGATGGCATGGCAGATTTTATTGAGGATTGGTATCAAAATGAGAGTGAGAGCATTAATATTTCTAAAAATGAGAAATATCTTCGAGAGGAATGTCTAAAGCATGTATATGAAGGAAGTCATTTGGCACGACTAAGTGCAAGATTACTTATTCTCAATCTTCAAAATCGTTTTGGATGGAGTGTTGTATCTTTTTCGGCACTATTGAGGTATAATTTTTAATTTTCTATCTATTTACATATATATATATATATGCATAAATATATACATATAAATACACACATACATAGACACACACAAATATATACATGAATGCATACACACATATAAACATACACACACATATATGCACATACATATGTTATGAGAGCAAGGTCAAATTATACATACCTGTATCAAATGAAGATATTTTGTCCATCTAGCCTTTGGAATTGTCCGCCCAACCTTTAGAATCTTCCTGACATATCTGCTTCTCCTATTCTAGTCGATCTAATACTTGCACTACTAACTCTTTTATGAACTTTGCATACAATTATTAAGTATGAGTTATCTAGGAGGTATTAGGTTGTTTAAAAAATAGGAGAAGCAAATTTCTCTTCTATATTTTGAAGGATGGAAGAATAATTTTAAAGGATGGGCAGAAAGAAAGAATTCATTCAGTGCAAGTTTTTGTTCTTACCTTAAGTAAGGTAAGAACAAGAACTTGCATTGAATGAATGCTTTCTGTCCAGCCATCTTTAAAAGTATTCATCCATCTTTCAGAGTCTTTGAGATAAATTTGCTTCTCCTATTTTCCAAATGATCTAATACCTCCATACTTAACTGATACTTAATATTTGTAAAAAAAAACGTAAGTCTTAGTTAGCAAGGCAGGTAATTGATTGAATATAAAATGGGAGACAACCAAATGATTTAGTGGTCTAGATATCTATATGAAAGTCTGCAAACCACAATAAACAAAAAGAAAATTAAAAATGAAATCAAATATACACAGCTACACATGCATACATACACATACATACATACATAGACATTCATATATACATACACATATATATAGACATACACATATATACATACATACACATACATATATGCATACACATACACATATGTATACATACATACATATACACATATAAAACACATATACACACATACATACATATACATATAAGCATACACATATACAAAATCATATGCATATATATACATACACACACACACACATATATATATATATATATATATATATATATATATATATATATATATATATATATATATATATATATATATATATATATATATATATATATATATATATATTTATTTTAATATGTCTTTTTTTCCATGAACTTACAAGTTATTATTTGAGAAGTTTTTATCAAGTCAGAATATTCTTCCTACCTCACATGATGAAATGAAGAAGATAATCAACAATCTTGGTATAGAGTATCAATGTATACATGCATGTCCTAACGATTGTATTTTATATAGAGGGGAATATGCAGACTCTTTGACATGTCCAAAATGTCAATCTCCTCGATATAAGGACGAAGAAGGTAAAATCCCAAAAAAGGTATTGAGACATTTTCCATTGGCTCCATGGATTAGACATATGTTTCAAAGCCCCGAACTATCGAAGCTTTTGACATGGGGACATCACCATAAAATTACTGATGGAATAATGAAAATTCCAATAGATAATGTTGCTTTTTAGCATATTGATTCTACATGGCCTGATTTTGCACAAAATCCACAGATTCTAAAGTTAGGAGTTGCATTAGATGGGGTTAATCCATTCTCCATGAAATCCAGTAAATGGTCAACATGACCAATGGTAGTCATAAACTACAATCTTCCACCATATCTTAGCATTTAAAAGGAACATTTAATGCTTTCACTTTTACTCCTAGGAAGAAGTCAAGTTAAAGCAATGAATATATATCTTGCTCCTCTCATTGACGATGTCCAAGAGTTATGGAGAGGTATTAATGTCATTGATGTATCGGAAAGCATCAATGAAAGATATATTACAGTTCATGGTATTGTGGCTTGGACTATGCACGATTTTCTAGGATATGGTGTTTGTTCAGGTATTGATGTAATTTCTTATTCAATATACATACAAATAAATGTGAGTTAATCTAATTATATTTTTATCGTTTTCATTATGCAGGAATATCTACTAAGGGTTATAAATCTTGTCCATATTGTGGTGATTGGGTGAGATCAATCTATAATAAGAATCTCAACAAAAATATTTATCTTTGACATTGATGATTCTTGTCTGATGATCATCCATTAAGATGTAAAAGAGAAGCAATACATTTTAATGGAAAGCTTGAAACAGGTCAATGTCCAAAACGATGCCTATGGATTGATATCGAAAATGGATAGATCGATCTCTAATAGATCCAGAATCATAAATCTTCAGTGATCACAAAGATAATGAGAATGTGAAGAGAGGTAAAGGAAAATTGGCACTCTGAGAGAATATATCAATATGGTATTCTTTGTAGTATTGGAAAGAGTTAAAAGTATGTCATCTTCTTGATCCTATGCATATATTCAAGAATATTGGTTATTCATTATGGAAACATCTTCTTGGATTAAAAGACTCCATAGCATCAAGGAATGATTTGAGGGACCAAAACTCAAATCCAAATTTATGGCCAGTTTTTGATAGACATCAACAAGAAATGACTTATGCACCTACTCCTTGGGTACTTACGACAAAAGAGATACAAAATGTCAACAATAGGATTCAATTGATTCGGACTCCTACAGGATATGGAGCATCTTTCCATAACATGTTTACTATGGATGATAAAAACTTATCTAGGTTAAAGACCCATGATTGGCATAACTTTTTGAAACATATTTTACCTTTGGTTATCGATGGATGTACAACAAAAGGAGTACTAGATGTGATCTATCATCTTGGATCGCTTATAATAATTATGATATTTTTATATTTAATATATATAAATATTTGATATCTTTTATTTTTTACTTAATTTCTTTATAATTTTTTTTATGATATGTATAGGTGGATTACATCAAAAGACATTGACAAGAACTTGATCCCACAAAAGAAATGTGAATGCAAAGAGCTACTATGTTTGATGGAGAAAGAGCGTCCTACTTCATTTTTTGATAGTCAGGTTCATTTATTAGTCCATCTTGTAGATGAAATAAAGATTGCAGGTGTTGTCATCACTTGATGGATGTTTTAGGTTGAGTGATTTATGGGAATATTAAAAGGTTATGTGCGGCAAAGAGCGAAACCAGAAGGATCCATGGTAAAGGCTTGGATGCTTGAGGAGTGCATGTACTATGTTAGTGAGTACCTTGAAAGAGTTCATGAAGAAGCTCCACGTGCATGGACCAATGAATCTTCTTCAAAAGTAATAGATGATGTATTATCAGGTAAGGGAGTTTCATTTTTATTAACATTTAAGGAAAAAAATGATGTTTCTACTTTTTGTAGCATATAATAGCGAATCATGCAATCATTCCTTAGCGAGTATGAATAGGAACTTCAAAATATCCGAAGTAAAAGATGGAGAAACAAAAGATATAGACGTTATCTCGATAATAATGAAATTACAAATATATCTTCTTTCATAGATTGGCTATATACTCTTTTGCAACAAGCCAACGCAAATAATGAAGAAATCTTAGATGCATAGAGAGAGTTAATGATAGGATGTGAATGAAAGGTAATTTTATTTTAATAATATTTTGTTTTTTTCATACATGTATGTTAGTTTCTCTTTACTAATTTAATCTGTTTTGCAAGCTCAAATATTCACTAATATGTGGCCTTTTGGACAACATATTAGAATCAAAGCTATTGATTCTTTACATAAAAACAGAGGATTCTAGTATTGTTGCTTCTTTCAAGCAACTATCACATACTAACTCAAAAGACATGAACCTTATAGATGGAAAACTTAGTTATGTGGGAAGTGTTGTTGGTATCTACGAAATATCATTTTGTACATTCAAATATGTAGAAAAACGTTTATATTTTTTTTTGATAGAGTTTATTATTTTTTAAAGCACCTAATAATGGTTTTCCGTTTTTATATATTTTGATAGGTCATTTTTAAGATTGATAGGTTTCAAGCCAAGTATAAAGGTAGTAATTCCACATTGAGAAAGGAATTATCTGGGTGTTGGGCAATCGATTCTTCCAAGGTAATGCGATGTTGGAAACAATGTCATATAATACATTGTCCATGGTCAAAAGGTCAAGATCCAATGTCCCAATTGGTCAAGATTGTCCACAGTTTACAACATAAGTAGTTGTTCTTTTTAGCCCTTGTACAAGTAAAGGCATTGGGCATCGTGGTTAAATCACTAACCTCCCAATCCTCTGGTGCGAGTTCGATACCCGCCTACAGTGCATTCGTGAAAGTTTTTTGAGTTTGTGCTTTTGCAATAAAAGACGGACAACGATGATGAGTGTTTTAAAGCGATCGTGGAGCGTTTTATCGACGATAGCTTTATTTAGTGCTTTTGAGGAGTTTTTCAAGATAAACGCAAAGCTATTTAAGAAGATCATGTCTTATTGTTTATTTCATCCTTCACCTAGTTCAACACTAACCTTTGGAGCTTTGGTACCTCAATAGAGGTGGTGCTTTTTAGCACATGGGGCAGCCATGTTGCTACCTTGGATCATGTTGAGGAGCAGCTATGGAGTTCTTCTTGGAGAAGAAGAGTTTGCTCACACTCTAACTAATGGAGAGGACTTACCCATAATCAGCTTGGTGGTGTGGATCAACCATCTACATAATGTATTTGAAGATTGTCTTCTACATGAAGATTTTGGGTTACTTCAAAGATATTGGATGGTGGTTAACATAAGATTTGCATCTTATGTTAAGAATTCAGGTACATATTCTCTTTATGCACACAATTACTACTTGGAGTTTATGGAGGCAGTGGCATCCATATCAGAAGGAGTCCTACTCGGCATAGGTACAAGAAAATCAGTACATATTTGCTTTATGCATATTTAGATGAGGTGTTTGAGAAGGTATATGCATATGAGTTTGAGGATTTCTAACAGCAAACTTGTTAGCATTCTTTGCTCTTTTGTAAGTATGTGATCTTTTCATACACATGTCTAACTTAGGGTCTTCCATTGCCTAAAGTTAGATGAGGGTTTGTTGATTATCAGCTTTAGACTGATCCTTCCTCTTTCTGTCACTCATATTCACTCTTCTACAACCTATTAGGTCATTCATCTCATGTATATTCAGATTTCTATCCATACATCTGAATATGTTTGTTACATTTGTACATTCACACATCCATCTATTTTTGCTCACATAGAGTGGTTGAGAGTTTTTCTCCCACATTGTACATTGAACATTGGTAGAGTAAGCAATGGCTTACATAACACTTTACACATGTTGTCTAATCTTTCTCTATCTTTGTCTCATCATTTATATGATTAAGTGTGGTATGTTTATGTTTTATCAATATTGGAAGATTGCTGGAATCTGTATTGTAGATCCTGGACATATGGAACTTGGACATGTGGTATTAGTAATGGGCGTACTAAATTTCCAACATTCGGTATCAAAGCTTTAGGGCTTTGGCATCAGATCATTCAGGCTCTCAGATTCTCAGGTTTCCAGACTTCCAGGTTTACAACATCTGATTTAAGAGCATCTTCTAACATTTGACATTTGACATACACACTTAATCTTGATGAGTAGAGATTTGAGGATTACACAATTCAATAACATGATTATTCATCAGTGTGGAGTATGAAGTTGATGATCTGTTAGCAGTCGAATACTTTTGGACAAGTATGAAAATACTTTAGAGAAGTATTATTTGAAGACAAAGACTTGATGAAGAGAAGGCTACTTCAAATTCAAGGAAAAACAATGGTTTGGAGAAGATGAATGAATCAGATCAACATCAAATTACAGGTATCAGTTTCTACTATCAGATTATCATTTGCAGGTCATATCTTAGAAGAGCAGTTATGAAGAGATTTGAAGGATTCAAGGAGTTCTTTTATACACTTTCATTATTTGAAAGCTAAAGGCTACATCAAAATAGGTATCTAGAGGTTTTTCTAGAGAATTTTGATAGATCTCTTTCATGGCAAGAAAGCTTATCTAAGAAGACAAATGTGGAGAGCATGAGATTTGTTTTCAGCCAATCTTGTAAGTTGGTTGGAAGATTTTTATCTAGATACAAAATGTGATCTAGGTATCTAGAGAAGGTAACTCTAGAAAGGTAATTCATCATTCAGACAAAAGGTTGATGAATTCAGTCATCAGTCACATTTGAAGCAAAGTTTTGATTTAGAGATATGAGGAGATGGTAAAGCATGATTCTATGTTCACTTCCATTGTATACCATGTTTGTTTTATCTCTTACTCTTAGCACTAGAGGAAGAGAAAAGTTCATTTGAAGAATTCAAGAGCGCTTGCTACTTCAAGAAGAAGAGAACAAAAGGTATGGAAGAGAAGTTTGAAGATGTTGACATCATCAGGTGGAAGAAAAGATGCAGAAGAAGAAAGTCCATCATTTCCAAAAGAAAAGTAAGGCTTCCTTTTCTCATATATTTCCCATATAATTTTCCTACTTTTATCCTCTACATCCAAAGACAAGTCTACAAGAACATCCTGTGAAAAAGATAGTTTAAAGAAGAAGTAGTTTCTTGTTTTGCATGATACTTGGTCATGATTTAGTAGATTTGACAAAGAATTGCATTGAGAGAAAGAAAAGTAGAAGATATATGTTTCGACTCATATATGTATGAGTTATGTTTTAGTTGAAGTTTTTGATCAAGTAGCTATATGTTCCCTCAAAGAATTCTTGGAGTACAAAGCTACTTGGTATATGACAAGTTGCAGAGAAGTATATTTCTTCTTTATCTAAATCTTGAGGTAAAAGAGTTTTCTGTAGCAGATGTTGAAGACTTGAAGAGGTTTTATGTTTGGAAAAGTTACCTCATAGTCAGTATTTTTAGAAAAGTTCAAAAATTTCAGATTTTTTGATGTACTAGTCAGTTGGAGAATCTACTTTCTATGATTGTCTTGATTTTTGGATACATGCTTGCATTTGAAAAGGTGTTCCATCAGATCTTATTACTTGATTGAGAAGTGGAGTTAGCCAAAAGAAAATCAAGCAGATACTATCACATTTCACCCAGGTAGAATATGAAGATTTGAAGTATCAACTTGCAGCTTTTGGAGTTCTCAAGGTGAGAAGTTTGTCCACTTATGTTTCAAGTAGAAGTTGTGGATTCTTGGAAAGGATTTGGTTATAGAAAAGTTTGTACAACTTTATTTGAGAAGCGAGCGACGCTAATACTTTATGTTATATCTGTCGATGATCGTCTGCCCCATCTCTTACTTCTCTCTCTCTCTCTTATATGGCTACTCCTCCTCTATGCATACACCTCTCTGCTATGTAGAGTTTTGTCTATACACAGAGTACTGTTATGACAGTCATACCAAGCGATTCATCATGTGTGTACAACTCACACACTATGATATAACTAGAGGAAGTGTTGAACCGATGAAGATATATCTTCAGCTGCCTCTAATATATGTTATACGAAGTATTGCATCATTTTACTGTGATCATGTGTCATAGAAATACATATGTACACCTACATCAACGTAGCACTGATTATTGTTGTTTGCATGGACGAGTTGAGTTGTACCTTAGTATGATTATATTTTATCCATCATTAATGACATGCTATAGATTAATCACAAGTTGATTGTGTATTAAACACTCACAAGAAGGAGTTTATAGAGTTGCGCTAAATCATGCACAGTCTGTACGCATGCATCTTCAGCATGAACATATGAAAGATCTATATAATCATTTGATGATCAGGATGAGGAGCCGATTCTAGTAATTGGAAGATACAGGCATATCTAATATGTGTATTTATGGTAATTATAGTACAGGTGTCAAGCACAAATACTATCTCGAAGGCGATGATAATAGTTCGAAGATCCTGAATATATATATATATATATATATATCTGCACCTGTTGTTCAACCGGATAAGAATGATCTCAGAAATATCATGAAGACTGATAATAGTTCGAAGATCCTGAATATATATATATCTGCACGTGTTGTTCAACCGGATAAGAATGATCTCAGAAATATCATGAAGACTCACCTGTACTGGTCAAACCTCACGATGAGAGTTCATTTGGCCGAGGGATTTTATGGTTCTCTATTATTCATGTCTGTTTACTGAAGCATGAATAGTATCTTACAATTTGCCTATGCCCACGAACTGCACAATGCAATATACATATGGTTTGTTTTTTTCAAAACATTGGTGACACAACATGAATTCATCATGTCAGATGTAAGTGGCATATCATCACTCGTCACATAGAGTTGAATAATCTCTCGCTAGTTTTCTTTGTATGCTTATATAAACTTGAAGAGATTTTGTGCAAACATCATATTGGAGCTCTTATTTGTCTTGGTAATTAAAACCACATACGACCACACCTCTACAGATGTGCAACTATTAATATCAATATTTGTTGTACAGTCCAATACACGTTTCCGCATTAGAGTGTATCCCACTCACTCACATATATGTGGGCAAGTATGCATGTGACCTGATATGTGATGTATGTATATGTATGTGTGTGTGTATGTATGTGTATGCATGTGTATGTGTGTATGCATGCATGTGTATATGCATGTGTGTATATGTGTGCATCTATATGTGTGTATGTATATGTAAGTACATATATGTTTGTGTATGTAGGATTATATGTGAGTGTGTGTATGTGTGTAAGCATGTAAGCATGTATGTATGCATATGTGTGTGTGTATGTGTGTCTATGTGTATATATGTGTGTGTATGTGTGTGTTTATATGTGTGTATGTGTGTGTATGCATGTAAGCATGTATGTATGCATATGCATGTGCATTATGTATGCATGTGTGTGTATGCATGTAAGTATGTATGTATGTATGCATATGTATGCATGTATGTGTATATGTGTGTGTGTCTCTATGTGTGTATATGCATATATGTGTGCGTATGTGTCCATGTGTGTGTGTGTGTCTATGTGTGTATGTGTGTCTTATGTGTGTATATACGTGTGTATCTGTATATATGTGTCTATATGCATGTGTAAATGTGTGTGGATGTGTGTATGTGTGTGTGTAAGTGTGTATGTGTCTACATGTGTATGTGTGTGTAAGTGTGTATGTGTCTATATGTTTATGTGTGTGTGTATATGTGTATGTATGTGTGTGTGTGTGTAAATCTATGTGTATATATGTGTGTATGTGTATCTATGTGCCTATGTGTGTATGTATGTGTATGTGTGTGTATGCACGTGTATGTGTGTGTATATGTGTGTATGCATGTATGTATGCATATGTGTGTGCATTATGTATGCATGTGTGTGTGTATGTGTGTGTATGCATGTAAGTATGTATGTATGCATATGCATATGCATTATGTATGCATATGCATATGCATTATGTATGCATATGCATATGCATATGCATTATGTATGCATATGCATATGCATTATGTATGCATATGTATGCATGAATGTGTATGTGTGTGTGTATGTGTCTCTATGTGTGTGTATGCATATATGTGTGTGTATGCATATATGTGTGTCTATGCATATATGTGTGTGTATGTGTCCATGTGTGTGTGTATGTGTGTGTCTATGTGTGTGTGTTTCTATGTGTGTCTATGTGAGTATGTGTGTGCCAATGTATGTATATATGTGTGGATATATGTGTCTATATGCATGTGCATGTGTGTGTGTGTAAATGTGTGTGGATGTGTGTATGTGTGTGTAAGTGTGTATGTGTCTATGTGTGTATGTGTGTTATATGTGTGCATGTATGTGTGTTTATATGTGTGTGTGTATGTGTGTGTGTAAGTGTGTATGTGTCTATGTGCATATGTGTGTGTGTGTATATGTGTGTGTATATGTGTGTGTATGTGTGTGTGTCTATGTGTGTATGTGTGTGTTTATGTGTGTATATATGTGTGTGTATGCATGTGTATGTGTGTGTGTAAATCTGTGTGTATATGTGTGTGTATGTGTGTGTATGTGTGTGTATGTGTGCATATGTGGTTGTATGTGTATATGTGTGTATGTGTGTGTATCTGTGTGTATGTGTGTGTGTATGCATGTAAGCATGTATGTATGCATATGCATGTACATTATGTATGCATATGTATGCATGTGTGTGTATATGTGTGTGTATATGTGTGTATGCATGTAAGTATGTATGTATGAATATGCATATGCATTATGTATGCATATGTATGTATGTGTATGTGTATGTGTAAGTGTATGTGTATGTGTATGTGTATGTGTATATGTATGTATGTGTATGTATGTGTATGTATGTGTATGTATGTGTATGTATGTGTATGTGTATGCGTATGCGTATGCGTATGCGTATGTGTATGTGTATGTGTATGTGTATGTGTATGTGTATGTGTATGTGTATGTGTATGTGTATGTGTATGTGTATGTGTATGTGTATGTGTATGTGTATGTGTATGTGTATGTGTATGTGTATGTGTATGTGTATGTTTATGTGTATGTGTATGTGTATGTGTATGTGTATGTGTATGTTTATGTGTAGGTGTAGGTGTAGGTGTAGGTGTATGTGTAGGTGTATGTGTATGTGTATGTGTATGTGTATGTGTATGTGTATGTGTATGTGTATGTGTATGTGTATGTGTATGTGTATGTGTATGTGTATGTGTATGTGTATGTGTATGTGTATGTGTATGTGTATGTGTATGTGTATGTGTATGTGTATGTGTATGTGTATGTGTATGTGTATGTGTATGTGTATGTGTATGTGTATGTGTATGTGTATGTGTATGTGTATGTGTATGTGTATGTGTATGTGTATATGTATGTGTGTGTATGTGTCTCTATGTGTGTGTGTGTGTGCATATATGTGTGTGTATGTGTGTATCTATGTGTGTGTATGTGTGTGTGTCTCTATGTGTGTATGTGTGTATGTGTGTATGTGTGTATGTGTGTATGTGTGTATGTGTGTATGTGTGTATGTGTGTCTGTGTGTATGTGTGTATGTGTGTATGTGTGTGTCTGTGTGTGTGTCTATGTGTGTATATACATGTGTATCTATATATATGTGTCTGTATGCATGTGTATGTGTGTGTAAATGTGTGTGGATGTCTGTGCGTGTAAGTGTGTATGTGTCTATGTGTGTGTGTGTATATGTCTGTGTGTATGTGTGTGTGTCTATGTGTGTATGTGTGTGTGTCTATGTGCATACATGTGTGCGTATCCATGTGTATGTGTGTGTGTAAACCTCTGTGTATATATGTGTGTGTATGTGTGTGTATGTCTCTATGTGTGTATGTGTGTGTATGTGTGTGTGTGTCTATGTATGTATGTGCGTATGTGTGTGTCTATGTCTATATATATATGTGTGTATGTGTATATATGTGTGTGGATGTGTGTGTGTGTAAATCTGTGTGTATGTGTGTGTGTGTGTATCTGTGTATGTTTGTATGTGTGTGTATGTGTGTCTATGTGTGTGTATGTGTCTATGTGTGTGTATCTATGTGTGTATGTGTGTATCTATGTGTGCATGTATATATGTGTGTGTATGCATGTGTATGTGTGTGTGGAAATGTGTGCAGATGTGTGTTTGTGTGTGTGTAAGTGTGTATGTGTCTATGTGTGTATGTGTGTTTGTGTGTGTCTATGTGTGTATGTGTGTGTGTCTATGTGTGTATGTGTGTGTCTATATGTGTATATGTGTGTGTGTATGCATGCATATGTGTGTGTGTAAATCTGTGTGTATGTGTATGTGTCTATGTGTGTATGTGTGTGCATATGTATGTGTGCATATGTGCGTGTGTCTATGTGTGTGTGTGTATGTGTATGTATACGTGTGTATATTTGTGTGTGTGTATGCATGTGTATATGTGTATGTGTGTCTATGTGTGTCTATGTGTGTATGTGTGTGTGTATGCATGTGTGTATGTGTGTGTGTGTCTATGTGTGTATGTGTGTGTGCCTATATGTGTATGTGTATGTCTATGTGTGTGTGTATGTCTATGTGTGTATGTGTATGTGTGTGTGTGTGTAAATGTGTGTCTATGTGTCTATGTGCATATATGTGTGTGTATGCATGTGTATGCGTGTGTATGTGTGTGTATGCATGTGTATGTGTGTGTATGCGTGTGTATGTGTGTGTATGTGTGTGTATGTGTCTATGCATATATGTGTGTGTGTATGTGTGTGTGTGTGTCTATGTGTGTACGTGTGTGTATGTGTGTGTGTGTGTCTATGTGTGTTGAGGGCTATATTTTTGATACCTCCTCTAACAAAAATCTAATTCTATATATGTAATATGTTATTTATTTTATTTCCCTTTGATATGGATATGCATAAAATAAATATGGAAGATAGAAGTCAAGTGGGCCCCACCGTTGAAGATATGACTAGCTCTCCTTGCAATAAAAGAGAAATGATCAATATAGAAGGGAAATATAAAAGAGATATGGAAAGTCTAGAATATTCAAGTATTTAAGCCTTGTCCCACTCTCTTTAGAATGAAACAAAAGTCTTTCCAAAGGCCCCATAGCCCCACCACACCTTTTTGAATTTTCAACAAAGGAAACCTTTTGTTTATGCATATATCTTATATTCTTGGGCCCCAAACTCAAATGAATGATGCATCAAAGTCAAAATTCGGTGGAGTGGACCCCTTTCACGCATTTCGAGGAGAAAATATCATATTTTTGTAATACAACCTCAAAATATCCAACAAATATGTAAAAGCAAGCCAAATATCACACTATCTTGAGTCTAGAATCTTCTGGATTAGCATTTTTATTCCACCAAGATTTAGAGCCAGAGGGATTAGAAGGAGAACCATTATCAATGAAAGAAGTAAAAAAGCTATGTCCAAATCATTTTTCTCGTGATATTCTCTTTCGACCTACAAGAAGGGTGAAAGAACAACACCATTAAAGGTTTCAAACTTACAACATAAAGGATTAGGAGAAAGTATACGTTGATGCTTTGTTCAAGTTAAAAGATCATTACCAAATAATAATCAAATAGCACTATATTTCATTCAAAAAGTTTTTGTACAAGATATTCTTCATTGACTTGTAGATTGGGATGATCACTTGAAGAATGTAATTATGGGTTTAGGTTGTCCTCAAAATTGGGTAGAATTTTATAATCAAGGAAACAAAGGCTCTCTTCCCCAAAAGTGGTCCTACATTCTGTTACTTGAAGAACATAACTGTATCCATGATTTATCATCACAGGGAGCAAAATTATACAACGAAGGATTAACAATTTGTGGATTATGAAGAACAATTGATGATCAACAAAAGAGGATTGATGATTTAAAAAATCAAGTGAAAAATTTACCAATATTACTGGATGCATATGAGAATAGATATGGAAGACTATCAGAGGCATCATCATCTTTGATCGGTTCACTACCAATGAATTATTCAATCAACAAAACACTACATAGACAAACTGCTTTTTGTAATCAAAGACATCAATTGAATCTAACCAAAGTATTCAAAGTACATCATTTTCTTCATTTTGAATATCATCATCTATTACAGGTACCATGTCATCTATTTCTTCTGTGTCTAAATCATCATTGTGATCTACATCTAAATCATGATCACTCCATGAATCATTTCTTAAACTTTCATGAGTTTGAAATACTCCAAAAGTCTGTTGTGCTATTGTAGAATATATCTTTGTTGGAGCATGTAACAAGTGCATATTACAAAAAATGTATACCAAATCATTGGCACATGATACACTTAAGAAATTTCTTCCTTTTGAATGAAGAATATCATATACACTCAAATTATGTTCACAATTACCACTTGAAGCTGATACTAAAAGCGCTCCCATAGCTATATGTTGCAACTTCACAGCTTCACCTCCATACTCTTACCACCATATAGGAGGTTGATGCTTTTGAATCGCCTGAATGTGCAATAAATCTCTAAAACATCCTTCTCAATTTACATAAGCTACTCTCTGGTGGAATGCATCTCAAACATCTATACCTGGAACTAATAAATGAAATGTAGTTTTGAAATTTGCAATGACTTCTTTGCTTGATGCTTGACCATTGAGTTGAAATGCTAGATCCAAGACAAATAATGTTCCATGTAAATGAGTATGCATTTGCATCCATCTTCTCTCTACTAATGATACAATCTGTGTTTTTAATCGTAATGAAAATTGATTTAAGTCTTTCACTTTTTGAATAGCTTCTGATATAATCCAATAAAGTTTTCTTATTACAAACTTATCATTATAAAAAATACGTAGAAGTTCCACAAAAGGTTTAGTGATACCGATGATTTTTTCAAGATTACACCATAAATTTTGTGATTGTATTAGAGACATACTCCCATATCTTTCAATAATAGATTTAGTGTATGAGCTATGCATGGAAACCAAGTAATGCTTTCATACTTGTTTTGAATTGCAATTCCAGAACTTTGAAAATTAGATGTGTTATCAATCACTATTGCAGTCACATTCTTCGGACCACCCACACATGATATAGCATGTTCTTATATCTTTACAAGAAAATATGAACTTTTAATAGCTTCCAAAAACATGCTTCCTTTGGACATATAACCATGACATTAATCAATGGCTTCTTTTGACAACTTGTCCATCCATCCAATACTATTGTGCATCCATACATGGATACATAATCAAGGATTGTTTGCTTTAAGATAGCTTTAGTACTTTTCTTCCCTTTATCTACATACTATATTCATATTTTATTGTAATTTGGCATGGTGAATCCTTTCTATGTAGTTGACATCAAAGCATCTTTGAAAATAAGATTACAAATAACATTGAAAGAAATCCCACATGATAAAAATACTTGAGTCCATTTAAGATGAAGCTCATGACAATCTTGCTTTTCAAAGCTATCGGTATTGTATTTTGTGATAGACAAAGCATGGTGACATATTATTAGATCCAGAATTTTTACTACATTCACCAGGTCCAATCTTTCTTGAGGTAGCTGGAGAAAATGGAGTACATGTATCTTGATTATTCTCGAAAATATTTTATGATATATGATAAGAAATATCATGAGGATCCTCTGTTGTCATTGATGCATCTACTTGTTCTTGATCTACATGTGGACTACTTCAAAAGTGTTGTGAACTACTCATGCTTTTGAATCTTTTTGATGTGATACCTTGAGATTTACATATGTTTGCATAACTTGCAAAGTTTATATCACTATTCAGATTAGAGCATCATGCCAAATTATTACCTGTACTGAAAAATGCTCTTTTTTTCAAGTTGCATTTCCTACATCACGATGTCCAAAACATTTGCTTTACCCTCTTGATGAATAATCACATATGACCATTCTTTTCCCTTTCCCATAATGCTTTCTTTATGGAGACTTTATATCTACAAAAAGATGACATAAATCAATATCAAATAAGATATACATTCCACTAAATACATGGAGGTAGAGGAAGTGGCAAAATATCTTCATTGACATGCAACAATTGCAAATTACATAACCTCAATTGGATTTTCTACGTGTGATAAAGCTCACTTGTTATATGCAAGGAAAAGTGATGATGGCATCATAATTATGGCTATTTATGTTGATGAACTAATTATAGATGGTGAAAATGAAGAAAGAATTAAAGAGGTAAATCAACTCCTTTTGCAAGAATTTGACATGAAAGATCTTGGTGTGCTATGCTATTCTTTGGGTATTGAGTTTATACATACAAAAACAGGTATATGAATGTCCGAAAGGCAATATGCCTTGAGTATGATGCAAAAGTATGATATGGTTGATTGTAATCCAATGGTATGGTTGATGAACTAATTGTAGATGGTGATAATGAAGAAAGAATTAAAGAGGTAAAGCAACTCCTTCTACGAGAATTTGACATGAAAGATCTTGGTGTACTATGTTATTCTTTGGGCATTGAGTTTATACATACAAAAACAGGTATATGAATGTCTAAAAGGAAATATGCCTTGAGTATGATGCAAAAGTATGGTATGGTTGATTGTAAGCCAATGTCTATGCCATTAGATCAAAATTTGAAGTTAAATACTACATAAGGTGAACCATTGGAAAAATGATACTATGTATAGGAAAATTGTAGGGAGTTTGATATATCTCATAATTACAAGACCTGATCTAAGCTACACTGTACGAATTCAAAGTCCATTTATGCATGTTCCTTGAAAACCACATTTAGATGATTTGAGATGCACTACATGTTATGTAAGTGCTACTTTGGATTATGCATTGTTTTATGAAGCTAGTGTAAAAACATAAGTTCATGGATTCATCTATGTAGATTGGCCTGGTTATGTTCTAGATAGAAGATCTACTAGTGGCTTTCCATTGGGAGTGTTGCTTTTACATGGAGCAGTAAGAAGCAACCCACTGTTGCCTTGTGGATAATAGAGGCTGAGTAAAGAGGGATTGTAATGGCAACATGGCTAGAGATACTACTTCCACATTTAGGTATGGAAGTGCACAAGCCAATCGTCATTTATTGTGATAGTCTTAGCACCATACAGTTAGCACAAAATCTTTTTCTGCATGCTACAACAAAGCATATTGTAGAAGTGAGATCGAGGACCTCTTTTAAGAATAGGATTAGATGTGCCTCCTAGGACAACATCTACTCTAGAGAAATTCTCGTGATGGATATGTACCTTGTAACATGGGATTGCAAAGAGAGACTTCACAAATGGAGAGACGACAAGATGCAAAACCCAAATAGTCACTGCTCATCCTCAACTAGCCACTTTCCACCCCTAAGGTTACATGCTCATTCTTCTTTCTAGCAAGACTCCTTTTCCATTGGCAACACAAGCAATTAGCAACTAAGTAGTGAGTTAGACTCCAAGGATCAATGATTATCAACACATTCTGATACCATATGTGACTTCAAATTACACAATATTCACAAATAAATGGTAATTGATTCATAGAAAAATTTGGTGCACCTTAAAAAAAATTAGGCCAATAAGCCCTTTGGAATTGCACTAAGAATTCAAATGCAACCATACACTTGCCTAAAGATTCACAATGTAGTACATGACTAGGCCAACAATTGGCCAAAAATCCTAAATACAAAGCCGAACAATCCACCACATTGAGTACATAGCCCAAAACATAGAGTTATATGAAGAGATACAACATAGAGAGACAACAAGTTGCATAGATAGTTGTAGCACTACGCATAATAGTGATAGCCAAATCAGTGCTCAACAACTACTTATATAGACATCGGAAGGCCAAATGAGTGGTATGGACCGATCCCTTATGATCCTTCAAGAAAGCCAAAACTAGCTCCTGACATGGACTACATGCTCTAGAATGGCCTGAATGGCGGCCTGGCAGAAGCTGACTACTTGGAGGGAGGAGTAACTTTGGGGGACACCAACCCCCAAATTACCTAGTTTTGGACTTTCTTCCATTGAGCTCCTGAGTATTCCTAACATCTACAAGTCTTTATGGTGGCTTTCATTCAATTCTCTCAGATTATCTTAGTAAGACCATATTTACCCCGAGTCACCCAAATGCCCATTTTTGTGGGTCACAATGGGGGTGCCCTATTTTTTGAGGTGCAAAATAATGGAAGGTTTTCCCTAGTTTTTTCTTGCAATAGGATGGGGGTAGCCCATTTTTGAGTTCCATGCAAATTAGAGCCACCTTGTTTTTGTGGTGCATATAGATTGGGGTCGCCTTATTTTTGTGGTGCATGCAAATTAGAGTTTGATCATCTTTGCCACATAAATTCCTACCACTACCTGTAGTCTGGTCTCATGCAATTTTCCAGTTTGATCCAAATTCTTTAGATAGTTCATGGCCCATCCATTCGTTTTGTTGTGCAAGATGTGAAGTTGGAACTAAAAAACCAATTTGCAAAATTGCATTTCGCCCATACACCAAATTGAACGGAGTAGTTTCAATAACTATCTTGTACGCCACATGGAAGGCCCATATTGCATGATGCAATTGTTTGTCCCAATCTGTCCTTCCATCATTAACTATTTTAGTTAACACTATGCAGAATTCTTTATTAGAACTCTCAGCTTGCCCATTGGCTTAGGGATGGTAAGGGGCTGATTTCTTATGAATCACAAGAAATTCAATCATCAGGGCTTCAATCAGCTCATTGATGAAATGTGTTCCCCTGTCACTAACAATTTATATAGGGATTCCAAAGTGTGTAAAGATATTTTCAAATAGAAACTTAGATGTGGTTTGTGCATCATTTTTCCTATTCACTTTTGCTTCGACCCATTTTGTTAGATAGTCCATGGCCACAATGATATATTCATCATGTGACCCTTTCATAGGAGGATAAAATCAATCCCCCATTTAGAAAATGCTCTGGCACAGATCATTGGTCTTAGAGGCATATCATCTCTTCTTATAGGATATTTGGTTCATTGACATACTTCACAACTTTGTTTTGTTTGAGAAAAAAAGATGGCTTATACAAAGTTTGTATTGCCTATAGGGGATTGAACAAGAAAAAATTTAGAACAAGTATCCACTTCCACACATAGATGAATTTTTTAGTCAATTAAGGAGTCCCACGGTACTCAACAAAATTGGACTTAAGATTGGGGTATCATCAAATTACAATAAAGTCTGAGGACATACCCAAAACTAGTTTAAGAACACGATATGGTCATTATGAGTTCACATTTTTTCCTTTTAGATTGAAAAATGCTCCTGCAACATTTATATGTTTGATGAATAACGTGTTTCATGAATGTCTCGATGAATTTATTTTAGTCTTTCTTGATGATATTTTTGTGCATTCTAAGGATGATGATGAATATGCATTGCATCACAACAAGACTCTCCACAAACTCAGAGAGCATAAACTATATGGTAAGATGAGTAAATGATGTTTTGCAAAGGGGGAAGTGACTTATTTGGGGAGAGTTTCTTCTAAGGAAGGGATTCACATAGATCTTGAGAAAGTTAAAAAGCATAGTTGACTAGCCTACACCCAAATGTGTGAGAGATGTGAGAAGCTTCCTTGGTTTGGCACAATATGAGAGGGCACACATTGGAGAGCTTTCTCGAATTCCAAATCCTCTTACAGAATTGAAAAAAAAAACAAAGACTTCACATGGAATGATGAGTTTGAAAATGCATTTGAAGAATTAAAATAGAAATTTATTGAAAAGTGTGTGCTAAAAGTACTTGAGTTAGGGAAGCCATTTATTGTTGCATGTGATGCTACTGGAAGTCAAATTGGATGTGTACTTTCACAAGAAGGAAGGTTAGTGGCTTATGAGTCAAGGAAACTAAGGAGACATGAATTAAACTATACAACACATGACTTGGAAAATGTTTGTGGTTGTTCATGCACTTAAACATTGGAGACACTTATTGCTTGGAGTAAAGTTTGAATTAAGAATAGATCATTAGAGCCTTAGATATATCTTTAATCAAACTCTTACTTAACAATAGACAAAAATGATGGATTGAATTGCTAAGTGGATATGATTTTGATATTAAATACTTAGAAGGAAAAGAAAACAAAGTGGCTCATGCTTTGAGTCGTAAACCTTTATACAAATCAATTTCACATCTAATTTTTTGAAAGCAAAATTTAGATCCATAGGAACATAATTATGCATGAGTACTGCATTTCATCCTCAAACTCATGGTGAGACTCATAGGGTTAATAGGGTGCTTGATGATATGTTACGTGTACATGTAAATGATAAGCAAAACAATTGGACTCAACATTTACCTCTAGTTGAATATGCATATAATAGTGCATGGTATTCCTCTATTACGATCACACCTTATGGAGCAATGTATGACTATAATTTTTTGCTACCTCATTCACTTTTTAATTCATAAAATCGGGTTGAGGTATCCAAACAAATGCTTGAAAACATGGATTTGGAGCTGAATAAGGTAAAGATGAACATGAAAGATGCACAGAAACGTCAAAATTTATATCATGATCTCAAAAAGAGACCCTTGGAATTTAGAAAAAATGATCTGGTTTTTTCGAAAGTAAACCCTTCTAAATCAAATCTTCTTTTAGGAAAAGACCATCATATGCCTCCATGTTATGCTAGTTTAAAATCTTAAAGAAAGTTGGTTCTATTGTATATTTACTTGATTTTCCTTACATGTTGAAAATTCATCCAGTTTTCCATGTTGGATTACTTAAAAAGTATGTTCTTAATGACGATCAAGTTTTGCAGGACAAATCTAAGTTAAAGGAAGATGCCACTTTTGAGGTTGAACCAAAAGTTATAAAGGATATGAGAATTAGACATCTTAGGAATCATGAAATAGTGAAAATTTTTGTTAAGTTGTTTGCATATCCTATCATAGATTCAACATGGGTCGGTTTAGATGAGTTTATGGAATATTATCCTTCTTTGCAACTCTAAGGACATAGTTCTTCAAAGAGGGGGAGAATTGTAAGATATCACATTGATTCAAAAAAAATGTGTAGGATATAATGAAATTTTATGTTTAGGATATTTTGATCATGTCTGCAAAATTTTGTAGCAATAATTTTTTACATTCTCTTTTTAGAAAGTTATCAATTGCAATTTGTATATTGAATTTGAGCACGAAGATGAAACAATTAGAAAAAGTTTTGTATCAGAGAAAGCTAGAATATTCTTAGTATAGGAAATTTACTTGATTGAAAATTTTGTAGTTCTTGTGTGTTATGTCTCATTTGGTTGCATGAAGATAGGTTAATGAAGAGTTTTTTCATGCTTTTTTATCTCTCTCTAGATTTTCAGATTTTGCAAGTCTCAAAAGTGATATTTGGAAGCCGATTTGGACCTAAGGCATCTGTAACACTATTGTACACATCGAAGGACATTTGTGTCTCACACGATTAAGCTAAATGCTCAGCGTTTTTGAGTTACAAGTCTTGGAAAAGTGTCGTTTCTGGATTGGGATTGGGATTGAGATCAACTCGAGGGCAGTTGGGTGGATAAGGATTCACATTGAAGTTATTTGATATATTTTGTAATGCATCTATGTAGATCATAACTTCTTATAAATCTTCATAGATTATAAAGCTCTCTCTCTCTCTCTCTCCTTGTTTTGTGCATACTGTGCTTTTCTTCCTTATATCTTGTTGTGCCAAACTCTATTATTCTGTGTGGGATTGTGATTGAAGATTAGGAGACTTTTTACAAGTGGTATCAGAGTGGTGTTCGATTCCATAACAAGATGCAGGCTTTGAAGAAGAAGACAGAAAATCAAGAGGAGCTTATTTGTAGTTTGAATGCATAATTACATAAACAAAGATCCAACAAAAAAGAGGGTACTGCAAATGCTTTTATGGAGCTCAATGATGAAGATGGTAATGGTGTGGGCACACCGAATGCACGTACAGCTACATGACAACGTGAACCTGAAGATGATGATGATGTAGGCGAGTCTGCACTTAAGCAACTATTTAAAACAAAAAAATTAAATGAATATGATGCTGAGAAGAAAACTAGAGAGGATCTTGAAGCATGGATCAAGGAGTTCAAAGATTTCTTTCATCCGCACGTGTTTAGTGAGGAATCAAAAGCAAAGGTGGCAATTCTTCATTTGCAAGGAGTTGCCAAACTGTGGTGGAAATCATATATGCAAACAAGAACACGTGAAGGTCTGATTCTCTGGAAAGAGTTTCGAGATCAAGTAGAGAATTGTTATTTTTCTCCACACTATGGGATGGAAAAGAAAACGGAATTCTACTCCTTCAAGCATGATAGACATAACTTGTGTGTTGAAGAATACTCCATTTACATAAGTATGCACTAGAAGTTTTTGGAGATGCATTGAAGAGAAAATTTATTGAGGGTTTGCGGGAAGAGCTTTGCTATCAAGTAAAGGGGTCTGGATGTGTAGATTTTCTTAATGCAATTGCAAAAGCAAAAAAATTTGAGAAGATGGACAAATTTACTATGAAAAAGGCATCGAAATCAAGGTTTATCCCAATAGGACATCGACTTTTAAGAACTATTTCAACAAATCATATGGATAGAGATCTACTAACTCTATTCATGGCCAAGGGGGACAAACTAAGTCAAGGTAAACTGATACATTTAAGCATCAAGAACCTATGCATTGACAACATGATTCTGATTTCGTGGAATAGGCTAAAAGATTGGGACTTTGCTTTTGATGTGGAGAAGAGGGATATCAAAGTTTTGAATGTCCAAACAAGGCCATCAATCAGTTTATGCAGGCAAAGATAGCTCGTCTACAAGGGGAAAACATAACAATTGAGGAAGGAGATGATCAAGGTAAGTGTTCTAACCCTAGACTTCAATGCATAGCAACTTCTTCCCATTCAAGGGCATTGGTGATTAGGATTATGGGGGACATATCCTCATGTAAGTTTGGTTTCTTGATTGATTTGGGTAGTATGAATTGTTTCTTTTCACTTAAGTTGGTAGAGGGTTTAAGATTTCATATTGAAATGCAGACCAAAAGACCTGTACAGATGGATAATGGTAGGATACACTATTCTCGAGGTTGTATTGAGAATATTGATTTTATGTTTGATGAACATAAGTTTCAATCTACCTTCCATGTAATTGAAATGAGAGAATGTGATGTAATCATTGGCATGGACTCGTTAATTCATAAGAGTGTGGTGATTGATTGTGAAAGTGGGATTCTTACTTTGAAAATAGAGGGGGAGGAACATCATCTTGTAAGTAAGTGTAATTCATATTTTTCCCCTAGTTCTGCTATAAAGTTGATTAAGGGTATTTGACAGTGTTGTGAGACATATTTGGTTTATGTGAATGAGATTTAGGAGAGGAAGAAAGAAGAACAAATACCTAAATATGTCAGAAAACATTTAGATGAGTACAGAGATGTATTTCCTGATGATCTATCAGGCATGCCTCCTCCTACAAAAATTTACCATGCTATAGAACTCTATCGAGGAAGTATGCCTTATTCTAGAGCATCTTATAGGTTCAATATTGATAAATTGAAAGAGTTGAAGCTCCAACTAGATGATCTATTGAAGAAGGGGTTGATAAGACCTAATGTTTCACCTTGGGGAGCACTTGTTTTGTTTCAAAAAAAGAAAGATGGCTCATACAGAATTTGTATTGACTATTGGGGATTGAACAAGAAAACCATTAAGAACAAGTATCTAATTCCACACAAAGATGAATTATCGAGTTAATTGAGCGATGCCACAATATTCATTAAAGTTGACTTAAGATCAAGGTATCATCAAATCAGAGTAAATATGAGGACATACCCAAAACCACTTTAAGAAGACAATATGGTCATAAGTTTTGCCTTTTGGACTCACAAATGCTCCTGCAACATTTATGTGTTTGATGAATAATGTGTTTGATGAATAATGTGTTTGATGAATAATGTGTTTCATGAATATCACGATGAATTGATTTTAGCCTTTCTTGATGATATTTTTATGTATTCTAAGGATGATGATGAACATTCATTGCATCTCAAGAAGACTCTATAGAAACTCAGAGAGCATAAACTATATGGTAAGATGAGTAAATGTTTTTTTTTTTTGTAAAGGGGGAAGTGACATATTTGGGGAGAGTTGCTTCTAAGGAAGGGATTCACATAGATCTTGAGAAAGTTAAAAGCATAGTTGACTAGCCTACACCCAAATGTGTGAGAGATGTAAGAAGCTTACTTGGTTTGGCATGATATGAGAGGGCACACATTAGAGAGTTTTCTTTAATTGCAAATCCTCTTACAGAACTGACAAAGAAAACTAGAGACTTCACATGGAGTGATGAGTGTGAAAATGCATTTGAAGAATTAATACAAAAATTTATTCAAAATTGTGTGCTGAAAATACTCGAGTTAGGGAAGCCATTTATTGTTGCATGTGATGCTAATGGAAGTCAAATTGGCTGTGTACTTTCGTAAGAAGGAAACGTAGTGGCTTATGAGTCAAGGAAACTAAGGAAACATGAATTAAAATATACAGCACATGACTTGGAAATGCTTGCGATTGTCCATGCACTTAAACATTGGAGACACTTATTTCTTGGAGTAAAGTTTGAATTAAGAATGGATGATCAGAGCCTTAAGTATATTTTTACTCAAGCCTTACTTAACAATAGACAAAATGACAGATCCAATTGCTAAGTGAATATGATTTTGATATTAAATACTTCACAGGAAAAGAAAACAAAGTGGTTGATGCATTGATTCGTAAACCTTTATGCAAATCAATTTCTATTTTATCTTCTTATTTTTATATCAAAAAAGATTTAAAGAAAGATTTATATTATGCAATACTCTTAGAATTTTTGTATGAAAATCCAAGCTCTATGTTTCAAGGAAAATTTCATATGAAAAGTAATGATTTGTATTGTAATTCTCGTTTATGTATTTCTTTAGAATCTACTATGCATGACTATCATGATGCACCTTTCTCTGCACACCTTGGTTTCTCTAGGACTTATGCTAAAGTGAAAGCTTCATATGACTGGCTACGTATGAATTATGACATTAGGAGATATATGAAATAATGTTTGAAATGTCACCAAGTTAAGACCAAATTTAAAAGGAGTCTTGTCCATATGTTAAAACCATTTGATGTGCCTGTGACCAGAAGTGGACATGATAGGATCTTTGTTGTTGTGGAGTGTCTTATAAAGATGACACATTTTCTTCCCATGAGGAAAATTGATACAACTATGCATATTGCTAAAATTTTCATAAAAGAAATTTTTAGGTTACATGGTATACCTAAAAGTATAATTTTGGATAATGAGGCAAGGTTTACATATAATTTTTGAAAGAAATATTTCAATCCATAGGAATAGAATTATGCATGAGTACTTCATTTCATCCTCAAACTGATGGTGGTACCGAAAGGGTTAACAGGGTGTCTGAGGATATGTTACGTATGTATGTGGATGATAAGCAGAACAATTGGATCGAGTATTTGCCTCTGGTTGAGTATGCATATAATGGTGCATGGAATTCATCTATTAAGATGGCACCTTTTGAAGCAATATATGGCTATAAAAGTTTGCTACCTCATTCACTTTTTAATTCACAAAATCACGTTGAGGTATCCAAACAGATGCTTGGAAACATGGATTTGGACTTGAATAAGGTAAAGAAGAACATGAATGATGTACAAAAACATCAAAAGTTATATCATAATCTCAAAAAGGACCCTTGGAATTTAGAACAAATGATCTAGTTTTTTTGAAAGTGAACCCTTCTAAATCAAATCTGTTTTTAGGAAAAGATCGTTGATTGACTCCATGTTATGGTGTTCCTTTTAAAATCTTAAAGAAAGTTGGTTCTATTGCATATTTACTTGATCTACCTAACACTTTGAAAATTCATCTAGTTTTCCATGTTGGATTACTTAAAAATTATGTTCCTAATGCTAACTAGGTTTTGTAGGACAAATCTAAGTTGAGGGAAGATGCCACTTTTGAGCTTGAACAAGAAGTTATAAGGGATAGAAGAAATAGACATCTTAGGGTGAAATAGTGGAAATTTTAGTTAAGTGGTTTGCATATCCTATCAAAGATGCAACACAGGTTGGTTTAGATGAGTTTATGCAATATTATCCTTGTTTCCATCTTTGAGGATAGAGTTCTTCAAAAAGGGGAAGAATTGTAAGATAGCACATTGATTTTAACAAAAAAGATGTGTAGGTAATGATGAAATGTAATGTTTAGGATTTTTTGATTATGTCTGCAAATTTTCATAGCAATACATTTTTACACACTCTCTCTAGAAAGTTGTCACATGCAATTTGTGTGTTAAATTTGAGCATGAAGGAGTGTTGTATGAGAGAAAGGTAGACTACTCTTAGTAGAGAAACTTTACGTGATTGAAAAGTTTGTAGTTCCTATGTTTTATGTTTGATTTATTTTCATTAAGATAGGTTAAGGAAGATATTTTTCATGTTTTTTCATCTCTCTCTAGAATTTTAGATTTTGCAAGGCTCAAAAGTGATATTTGGAAGCAAATTTGGACCTAAGGCATCTCTAACACTATTTTACAAATCAAAGAACTTTTGTGTCTCACAAGCTTAAGATAATTCTATACTGTTTTAGAGTTACAGGGCTTCGAGAAGTGCCGTTTTAGGTACTTAAAAAAAAGAGAATCCTTGATTCATCTTATTCATGTTTACGGATTTAGAAAGCGCACATGGGTATGTGGGTTATTTTGGGTGATTGAGGTGTGTTATGAGTGTGTTGCAGGCATTGTCTCTATTTTTCTAGGTACAATTCCTGAGGTGGACATGAAAAGTAGATGCATGGGTGGTCTGGAAGTCTTGCATAAGACATGCAAAAAGATGTTATCTTGGAGCATGATGAAGATCCTTTTTTGCTTCCATGATTGAGATTGGGATTAGGTTGGGATTGAGATTGCGATTGTGATTAGCATTGGGATTGAGATCAACTTGAGGGTGGTTGAGTACATGAGGCTTCACATTGAAGTTATTTGATAGATTTTGAAATGCAGATCAAAACTGCTTTTAAATTTGTACATATTATAAAGTTCTCTCTCTCTGTCTCTCTCTCTTCCTGTTTGCGTGTAGTCTATGTTTCTTCCTAATATCTTGTTGCGCCAAAGTCTATATTCTGTGTGGGATTCTGATTGAAGATTACAAGACTTGTTACAAGTGTTATTAGAGTAGAGTTGGATTCTAGGACAATATGCAAGATTTGAAGAAGAAGATAGAAGAGCAAGAGGAGCTTATCAGTAGACTGAATGCTGATTTACATATAGAAAGATCCAAACAAAAAGAGGGTATTGCAAATGCTTTCATGGACCTCAATGATAATGATGCAGACACATCAAACACACGTAGAGCTATATGACAATGTGAACCTGATGACGATGATGATACAGGCAAGTTTGCACTTAAGCAAGTGTTTAAAAGAGCAAAATTAAATGAATTTGATGGTGAGAAGAAAACTTGAGCAGATGTTGAAGCATGGATCGAGGAGATCAAAGTTTTCTTTGATATGCATAGTTTAGTGAGGAATCAAAAGCAAAGATGGCAATTCTGTATCTACGAGGAGCCGCTAGATTGTGGTGGAAATCATACATGTAGACAAGAACACCTGTAGGGCCAACTCTCTACAAAGAGTTTTGAGAACACGCAGAGAATCGTTATTGTTCTCCACATTATCGGATAGAAAAGAAATGGAATTCTATTCCTTCAAGCAACAAAAGGATGATAGACATAACTTATTTGTTGAAAAATATAAGGAGAAGTTTCTACATTTACATAAGTATGCACTAGAAGTTTCTAGAGATGCTCTAAAGAGCAAATTTATTGAGGGTTTGCAGGAAGAGCTTCACTATCAAGTAAAGGGCTATGGATGTGTGCAAATAAGAACTTATGCAATCTATTGATGAAGCTCATAGTTAGCAAATATTCTAATTGGGAAAAATAGATTCATCATTATATTTGGGCTTATGGATCACAATGCTACCTCTTTTGAGATGGCATTTGGAAAAAATATGGTGGTCCTCCTACAATTTCAGATCCCTACATTGAAAGTAATAGAAGAATATCAATGGGAAGGATAATGTTATCCTCTAGTATTAAGAATCTAGAATGCTTAGGAGAGATGCGGTTGTGCATAAAACTAGGGATATATGTAGCCTTAAAGAGGGAAAAGACTTCTTTTGATGCTTATATTAAGGAAGAAGGTGTAAAAATTTGTGACTTTGTATTGATCTACAAGTTGAAACAACATGCACGTAAGTTGTAAAACATGGTTATGGATGTGTCATCATCAATAGAACTTCCACGAGCATGATGTTTAGCTAACCGCACAAGAAGGAAGAGTATTACCAAGCTAAGTTAGTGGATACAAAATGAAGTTGTATCCGGAACCCCTAATGGATGAGATGCTTGCATGGTTGAATAAGGCCAAGAAGCGCAAGGGAGAAGAACAAATAATTAGAGAAAAAGCATGGGTAGAGGCTAGAGAGCAAATTCAAATAGTCAAGCTAAGATAATAAGGCATGCTACCCAATCCTAGTGCCCCTCGTTATCTAATGTCTATGTGCCAAATACATACGAATACCTATCCTAGTATTATAGATAGAAGCTCATTCATTTCATTTGAGCTAGGCTTGGACACTATAACTAAGAAGATAAGAGACCTGATTGATTCATGAGCCCACCCACAAGTGCCATCAAGTATTCTTTTTTATAAGATTTGGACATACATGTGAATCTAATGGAAGCCTATCTCATTTGACTGGGAGTTTTGTAAAATGTAGACCCCTATCCTCTTACATGGCAACCCCTTGACAATAAAATTCTTTGTTTGTCATGATAAAGATCTCATAGAACGTTTAGTATTAGATCAAGATTCGAAATATGATCATGTAATAGACTTGAACCTTAGGAAATGAATTCCTCAATTTATGGTTAATAAGAAATGTCTTATGCTTGAACTGGAAAGTCATGACCCTTCTTGTTCAAGTTCCACACACTTCACATGTGCCCCCAAGTCTATAGGGTATAATGCCTCAATCTCTAATAGAAAATGCAAGTGTTTGAGCCACCTTCTTTTCCAAACATGAGCACACTAACAAGGAGAAGCTTGAGGTCAAGTGACAACCACACAATAATGGTTGAAAAAAGGTGATAAACCAAATTTCCTCTTAACATGCCACCATCATGTCAAACCCTAAGGGATAGAAAATAAACAAATGCAAATATGATAGATCTAGTTACCTAGGAACTTGTTGAAGGCATGCCCTAATGCTTCTTAAGAGTTTGAAACCTTGTAGAAATCGAAGGACTTACGACGAACATGGGAGAAAGTTATCCTAAGTAAGTATTTCACTAATCCTTCTTGAAACCAAACATTTTCCAATGATTTTATCTAGTTCACACCATATCGCCACGGGAAGATAGGGATATCCCAAGAGCCTTTGTATTACCCTCTTTACTCCTAGACGAACCCTTAAAAAATTTCCATCTAATATATAAGTTAGCAAGAGAAGCCTTGAAGATGTTTAGAATGCATATCCCATTGGAGAAAGAGACATTCATAGATGTTTGCCATAACTCCTACCTTATATACTGCATTGTGTATATGCATGCAACATTTTGCCTAAGAAGATTTTGTTTACCTTGTACTTAGCACAAAATAATATCTCAAAAATTGACGTTCCCCATTGGATTATCAATAATTGTTTTTTCAATATGTGATTATAAGCATCATATACATGTGTTTAGCATATGATGTGCCTATCAAATGTGCACTGACAAAGATACTTGCAAACATACAAAGATGGTAGAGCTTCAACATCACACCAACCCAAAAGAATGTGTGGCACCATATCATGCCTTTAGTCAACCAAGACCACTCCCAATCCTATGCATTCTTCTGCAAGATCCCAACCTTTGATCCCACCTTTTGCCATACACATCCCATGTCCTATGGTACCACAACATGAACAACCACCTATAACCCTACCACTAGATGCCCAAGATGTGATGACATAACTAGCTCTAGCAGAACCCTTGGTGTTGGATTTAGGAAATCAAGACGTTAGTCAAGGTTTTGTGTTCCCCACCAAAGGTGAAATACTCCATGAGAAACATTTATGATTTGATTTTGAAGTGCCCCTTAGAAAGGGTTTCCAAGATTTTGAATATTCAGATACTCAATTCGTGTCACGAGTAAGGATGACCAAGTTACCTAGAGTCCCGAATGGATATAGAAGAAGGACATCAACAAGAATAAGAGGAAGAATTGGAAAAATCTGCATATATAGAGGCCCTTGAAAGAGCATGCATGGAAGAGTTCAAATCTAGGACCAATTGAACAAAGAAAGGAGTCATGCATTGTTACAAAATGAACTCACCCAAATTGGATTCGATGAAGCTCTCATAGAAACAATGAAAATTTTAACAAAAGAAATGAGCATTGTAGATGCTCTTAGATTCTTAATAAAGAGACCCCATGCCCATTATGAATAGTGACATACCCGCACCCAACCATACCACAGTTCTACCATACAAGTCCCCATTCAACCTAGAGACTCTCTTCAATCACTACTACGAGGTCATATACCATCATCTAACCCTCCCATTGATTTTTTCACTTTAGGCATCCCTACATGTTCACCTGTTACCACATAATCAACTTTTCGATAGTTCCAATTCATGTTTTAACAATCTACCACCTAGCACCTCACCACTACATTCTTCGATCCCCTTACCAATTGGATCACCCCAACCAAACACCACCTCATTTTGAGTGACTACCTTGGCAACAACCCAGTACCATGCCATTCCCATCTTCCATTTCATTCCTCTAGGTGCATCTTCCATGTCATTGGCCTTATGAATAATTCATTTGTGAGCTTTTTATTTTGCCACAATTGTTATATTTTTTTTCTTATATGTATATTCTATTTTCCCCTTTCCTTCTTCCCTCACCACCCACCACATCACTCTTCATAGGACTCCTATCCTCACAACAAAGATGGATTTTACTATTTAGTATTTTGACCACATTATTGTAGTCCACAAGCCCATGATATTTCACCATTTGATATTGTTCCCCCACTCCCCACTACTCCCCATCCTCAATCCCCCAACTTGCCCCCACCAATGCTACTCACAAGAATGTTCCCTAGCACCTAGTTCACCTTTTGTGTTTGTGCATACAAATCCGATCTAATCGATGTTAGGCATTCACATTCCTTTGGCCTAGATGTCAACCTATATTAATCATGGTATGGAAGAGTACATGGCACTTGGCCAAGTGAACAACAACCTCCAACAATAGAGGACCATGTTACAGTGACAAATCCAAATTCTTAATGGTTGAAAAGGCTTCTTTGAATGCAAGGTATATATCACCTTGAAGGGTGCTCACACGAGCTTAGAAACTCAATTTGAAGAAAAAAATTAGGATGATATCAAGGAGCTTGAGGAAAAAACGTACATGCATAGATGGAACACAATGTCCTATGGGCCTATTACGTACTCACCTCACAATTGCACACGAGCAAAATACATGCTTGCACATTCAAAATGCAGAGAACTTGGAATCCATAATGGATCTCAATTACACCCTCCACTAAGCCCTTCACGCTTCCAAGTTGTTCCTATTGGACGCACATGAAAGGCTTAGGGAATAATTTTAATCCATAAAGACCACCAAACCCTACAAAGCATCCATCACTATCAAGAAAATGATTATTGTACATGAGATCTCACCACAACTCTTGGTAGAGCTAGAAAAACCACGAAAGTGAAATGAATACAAAGACACATGAATATAAGTTGAGCTTGTGATTTTCCCTTGAAAGACCTAGCTTGCCACTTGACCTATTTAAACTAGAAAAAGTGGTGTTAATACCATATGACCCTATTTATGAGGAAGAATATGACCCATAATCAACTATCGATGATAGAGTCGCTAAAGAAGGACAAGAAATAATCAAGTTGAAAAGAGCTACATGGATTATGCAAATAGAAGAAATGGACCGAGCCCATTCCTCAAGAATAGAAGTACAACAAGAAACAATGTCCCTACTTGATGACTTAATTCTCAAATTGACCTATTTCTAGTTGTTAACACCTCATCACCCTATTAAGATTGATGAATTATAGTACTATCCTTATTTTGAGATCATGGATGGATATATGGTAGCAATTTAGAAGATAGTGGTCAGCCCAATGACCTCCACCACATAGTTCAAGTGAGAGGATTTACCTGAAGCTTTCCATAAGGAACTATCTATCAACCCAATTTGTGTGATCAGCTATTGCAAAATTTCCCCAAAATGATGGAAACGTGGAACATGACACCACTATACATCCTCTATCATAATGCTTATTATGGACTAGTACCATGTAGATGCAATTAGAAAGCTTTTGCTATTAAACTCAAGAATGATCCTAAGTGCATGGAATGTCTCAACTATCTGTACTTTCAGCCCCCACAAGGACCTTTGATTATAGCATAGATGATGGCCACCATTCACCATTGGCTTCCAAGACTCTTCAAGATGCTAGATATAGTATCCCACATGACAATTATAATTTTTGATATGATGCAAACAATATTTAAAGTCTTCAAAAATGTCAAAGCACCTTATGTCAATGTGCCAAGATTTGAGCATAGAAATCTAGACCTCATCTATGATATGAGTACCAATCCCTCACAAAAAGTATTGGTAGCCATAGAATAGCACCAATTCGAATAATTACTCATTTATAGAATGTGAGTGCTTGGGAGTCATGTATTCTATAAAGAAATTTTGACACTAGTTGCTTGGCCAAAGCTTTTGCTTCCACATGGATCACTTTGCTTTGACACATCAAGTTAAACAATAGAACCTCATAGGACACTTGGACTATTGGGATATGTTACAAGAATTGGACTATGACACAATACACCACCATGGCTCTTCCCACATTATTGCTCAACTTTTGGCCTAGCTAGATTCTAGAGAATCTCCAACTAGCATCCATGAGTCTTTTCTCAATCCTTCTATTGAGATGACTCAATAAGATCAAGTTGTAGCCCAAATGTGCCATCTTGAAAATTTTAGAAGTCACACTCAAACTTATGCATAAACCTTTTGACATGTTGTGACACTTGTATTCTCTTTTGACCTCTATGACAGGTGTGAAGATGAATTGGGCATCCTTATTCTTCAAGCGTGTTCATAAGCAATGTCAAACTACCATTCATGAAATTAATCATGGCCTACCTACATGATCTTAGTTGCCTTTTGTCTTCACCATTCTTTTCTTGGGGATTTTTCCCATTCCGGTATGGATAATGTCGGTGATGATCCTTTTGCAATCCACAATATGCCTCCTCCTTCACAATCTCCACCACCTTTAGACGATGATGATGATGATGATGAGAGTATTTCTATTTTTTTCCATCAGCCAACAAAAGAACGTTGCTAGTAATCACTACCCACCTTCATCAACAAGCCTTTTTGCACCACAACCACAAATATAGCCTGAGATAATCCTCTCATATTCTCGTTTTCCTATAGATAATTTGGAAGCCCAACTAGCAAAACGCTCTCTCCAACCCAAAGCAACACCTAGTGAACATAAAGGCCAATCTGACATTGTCATTGTAGGGTCAAAGCATCCTCCTCATGAGCCTAACCATCCATAATCAGAAATGTAGCCAAAAATATCGAAGTCCCTGGCCTCTTCAACATATTATTCACCACCACCCTCGATGAGTTATTCACCCTCCCTTTCTCCTTTCATGCACCATCAATACAAATCTATCCCTCTCGCTTTTGTTGGCACCCTAACCATCATTTTTCTTCTTCTATTTTTTCTAGCCCCACCCCTTATTAGTAGCCTTGATTGTTCTCCACCTCACCGTAACGAGGACTATTGGTATTTTGGTATCAATCATAATTGTTGCTTGGATTCTCTACTAGACCTTGGTCCTTCCTTGTAACACACATACAATTTTCTCACCAGAGAATTCACTTGATGGTAGGACCAATGTGAATGTCTTGCTTCCAAAAACATTCACCTCTCTATTCACAATGCCTTGCATGCACACAACCTCAAATTATTACAACCAAGGCCTTTTTGATACACAAGAAGGTGCTTGCCATGCACAGTGAAATTTATAATAATTTAAAACTTTCTTTGAACAAGAATTTAGGGAATAGGATGCAATCAAGACCCGCACCTACATCTCATAGAGGTGAAGAATCTCCACAAGCTGACTATACAAGAGTTGGTCAAGAAGAATGAAGGGCTTCAATGCTTTATGGAAGAGACTAGGTATCACCTAGAGAGAGCCTAGGAAATGAATGCAAAATTCTAGAAACAAGGGGTCGAGTATTAGTCAAAGAATCTTGAGTTGGTTGTCGAGGATAAACACTTAACAGAAGCTTTTAAGAAGTCTCTTGCCCAACATCAACGCGCACTTACCATGCTCACAAAATCGAGAGAATCAATGGTTTTTGCAAAGCGAAGCACCAAAGCTATTTTGGAGGAGGATTTTTACATGCAAGAGGAGGTACAAGATGAGGTAGCTTGCAAAGATTGTCCTTTTTGATGCTTTTGTAGCTTGTAGTTGTTAACCTTTATCGAAGACTGCATGCTATAATAGATTGAGCAACACTGCATTGTTAAATTAGTTCTTGCTCAATCTATTCTAGCATGTAGTCTTTGATAAAGGTTAACAACATACAAGTATGCATCATATGAAAAAGAAATCTTAAGGGTAACATAGTCCACCTATGAGACATCGTTCAATAAGTTCATCCAATACTCAAAAGTGGAGAGTATTATTCCAAGGATACCTTGTTTCCATATGATGCTCCAAAGATGTAATGGGCATCTAACCGTTTTCCACAAAGGATTATTAGCAATTGTGATCTTACGAGACAAGAAGTGACCCTCTATAGCAATGGTTGATGCAACATGATTTTTCATTTCATGATTGCATGTTTCATCCAATAAAGTCTCTAGTGCACATCCATGATTAAATGATGCTCATAGAAAGGCTTATTATGAGGCTTTCAATTATGTTTAAAAAGCATCTCTTATACAACATCATAGCACATGTGACACTAATGAAGCATCACATATGTGATGGTAAAAGAGTGTTGAATATATGATGCTCCATTAGCATTGCATATGGGGTGCTATATGGAGTTGCATATGCGATGCTAGTGCATTGCTTAAATGAAGCCCCATAGAAAGACAATTTATCAGTGTTTATAAAACTATATAGCATCACTTATGCAATGCTTTTTTTGGATCGTAACAAAAAAAATACATCCCTCTTTGATCGTATTCTATGTGTGTCTGATCTAAGAGCGAACCAACATTCCTATTTGCATTATGCCTATGAGATCAAGCTCTCTTTGTCTCTCTCTATCCCTCTCTCTCGATATGTGTATGTGTATGTGTGTATGTGTGTATGTGTGTATGTGTGTATGTGTATGTGTGTATGTGAGTGTATGCATGTGTGTATGTACGTATGAATATGTATGTATAAATATGTTTGTGAATGTGTGCATGTAAGTGAATATTTTTAATTGTGTCTTGTGTTATTGTAAACAAATTGAAGTAATGGCAACTTCTCATCCTAGTTAGTGGGACTATCTAATGAATTACAACACAATTAAGAAATAATAATGCTATTGGTAGCTTCACTTTGCCCATTACATTTTGGATGAAATGCAAAGCTAAAATCTATTTTAGAACCAAAATCTTGAAATAATGCAACCTAGAAATTATTGAAAAGATGAACATCACGATCAAAAAATATGGATTCTGGAAAATCATCATGTGGGAAAATAGATTTAATGAACAACATAGCAGATTGAGGTGCATAAAAAGTCTTTTTACATTCAGTGAAATATGCATATTTACTAAGCATATCAACTATTATCCAAATCATGTGGTTATGTAATGAATTCATAGGAAGACTAGTGATGAAATCCATTGAAAGTTTTTCCCATGGTTTGTTGCATTAACAATCCAAATTCTTTACCATGATAAAATTCTATGCATTGACATACAAGGCATCGGAAAACATAATGTACAATATATGTTTTCCATTTGGTACCAAAAGAAGAAATCTTCGCAAATAGATGTGGTGCTTTGTATGCTCCTATTTCCCATTTAAGATGGTTCATGCATCTTTCATTAGAAAATCTTTAAAGCTTGGGTAATGCATAATTTGTGCTAAAAATATAGAGAACCATTAAAGATGTAGAAGTATTGAACTCATGCCATGTACGTGATAAACACAAATAAGATGCATAAGTGGGAATCATTTCTTGAAATGAATGAATTCAATGGCCAAAATATTATGGAAATGAATACAATTTAATTGTGATTAAGGAAAAGGACTAAGAGCATTGGCTAGCTTTTTCGAGTTGATACTAGATCATGGGCTGAAAATTTTGAATACATGAAGCCCATTTAAGATGTCCATCGGAGATTAATGGTTGATTTAATAAGTGTTGAATAGCATGTTGATCGCTCTTGATTAATACCTCAAATCCCATAAGGAAGTGTTTCCAAGTTCCTCAACCATGCACAACTGCTAATAATTCCGTATCATACACACTATAATTCTTTTTTGAAGGCTTATCTTTCCTAACCTTGATCAAAATGGGATGATCATTTTGCATTAAGACTGCACCTATACTTGAGCCACTAGCATTGGTAACTACATGAAAAGGTTGTGCAAAATCATGTAACTACAAAATAGGTGCATGTGAAAGTGCATGCGTGAGTTTCTCATATGATTTTTGTTGTGCTAACCCCCATGCAAATTTTACTTTTTTTCAATAATAAAGGGACAATGCTAAAATATGAAATACTTCAAACAAACTTCCTATAGATCCTAGCCAACCCAAGAAAAGAATGTACATCATTGACTAATTGAGCTATAAGCCATTCTACAATGACTTTAATCTTCTTAGGATCTACATGCACTCCCTCACTAGAAATAATATGCCCTAAGTATTCTAGTTTACTTTGGAAGAAGTTACTCTTTTCAAAGTTCGTGTAAAGTGTGTTTTGTCATGACAAACTAAAAACTATTTCTAGATGCTTCTTGTGCTCATTTTTCATTTCTACCATAAACAAGTATATCATCAAAGAAAACTAGAACGGAAGCTTGATAATCAAGGATAATGGTCTTCATAGGAGGAGCATTGGTAAGTCCAAAGGGCATTACCATAAACTCATAATGGTGAGTTTGAGTCCCAAAAGCAGTCTTGTGAATATCATTATGTATCATATGTATCTGATGGTAACCCAATTTAAGATCAATCTTACTAAAGATATGGGCTCCTCATAGTTTATCTAACAAGTTTTCTATTCAAGGAATATGGTATCTATTCTTAATTTTGATCTTCTTGACGGCTCTATAGTGAATGCAAATCCTATGGGTTTTATTCTTTTCCTCCACTAAGAGAATAAGTGCTCCCAATGGGGAAGAATTAGGCCCTATAAGTCATTTTTGGATTACATCCTTAACTTGGTTTTCTATTTCTTTTAAGTGAAGAGGGCCATGCCTATAAGGTGCTTTATGAGGAGGCCACATCTATACTATGGTCAAAGGATCCTTGAGGTGGTGCTAGTTTAGAAGAGTAATCAGACATAAAACAATACTTATAACTAGTCATAATTTACTTCAGTATGACTAATCAATGGGAATGGTTGGAAACAATGCCTTGCAAACAAAGACATGAGTTGAGTTTTAAATTCAAAATTTAAGGTACTCGCGTGATAGTCAATGTGTGGGCTATAATGATGAAGAAAAGGCATACCAAGTATAAAATCATAAGACTGCAAAGATGCAATTAAAAACATTCATGTTTCTACATATGAACCTATTAACGTCATGCACTTCTCTTTTACATTATAATGACTTCCTTGAAATGCAACCTTCACTTTATACAAGGAAGGAAATGTCTTTAATTTGAGTTTCTATAGTTATAAATGTGAAATAAAATCAAGAGAACTGCCATCTTCATGTAAAATATTAAGAATTTTATTATCAATAGTACCTTAAATGCAAAGTGAATAATGAATAGAAATTTCATTACCTACTTAAATCTTTATCTAATGCTTCCTCCATATAAAGAGGGGGAACTCCTTTGTGGATTGCCTCCATGTTGTGCATTTGGGCTAAAATAGGTTTCATGTGAAGATGTTGCAATTTGCACTTTGCTTTTGTATGTCCAAGTTTACCATAATTCCAATAGGTGATATGTGGTAACTTATGTTGAACATCTATCGTTGAAGTTTGAAAGGCAGCGGTTTTGGTAGATTGGAGGGATGAGGCTACAAGTGTTTTTTAATAGTTAGATTGAGGAGCTCGTGGAAAACTAGGATAAGAAGATATACTAAAGTTTCGTTCAAAGCAAATTCAGGCTTGAAAAAAGGATTCCTTGACATGGTTGTTGCAAAAGGATCAACTTGGTAATCAATTGAAACTCCTTTTTTGCATCATGTGTGCACGTGTGTGTATGCATGTCTATGTGGGTGTGTATATATGTGTATGTGTATGTGTATCTATATGTGTATGTGTATGTGTATGCATATGTGTATGTGTATGTGTATGTGTATGTGTATGTGTATGTGTATGTGTATGTGTATGTGTGTATGTGTATGTGTATGTGTATGTGTATGTGTATGTGTATGTGTATGTGTATGTGTGTATGTGTATGTGTATGTGTATGTGTATGTGTATGTGTATGTGTATGTGTATGTGTATGTGTATGTGTATGTGTATGTGTATGTGTATGTGTATGTAATGTGTATGTGTATGTGTATGTGTATGTGTATGTGTATGTGTATGTGTATGTGTATGTGTATGTGTATGTGTATGTGTATGTGTATGTGTATGTGTATGTGTATGTGTATGTGTATGTGTATGTGTATGTGTATGTGTATGTGTATGTGTATGTGTATGTGTATGTGTATGTGTATGTGTATGTGTATGTGAATGTGTATGTGTATGTGTATGTGTATGTGTATGTGTATGTGTATGTGTATGTGTATGTGTATGTGTATATGTGTATGTGTATGTGTATGTGTATGTGTATGTGTATGTGTATGTGTATGTGTATGTGTATGTGTATGTGTATGTGTATGTGTATGTGTATGTGTATGTGTATGTGTATGTGTATGTGTATGTGTATGTGTATGTGTATGTGTATGTATGCATGTGTGTGTATGTCTATTTGTGTGTATGCATGTGTGTACGTATGCATGCATATGCATGTGTATGCATGTGTGTGTATGTGTGTGTATGTGTGTGTGTGTGTCAATGTGTGTATATATATGTTTGTGTGTACGTGTATGTGTGTGTATGTATATTGTGTGTATGCATGTTTATGTATATGTGTGTGTATGATTGTTGTGTGTGTGTATATGTAAATTTTGTATGATTCAAGGAATATTGGTTGTGGATGGTGTGATATCATTCTAGTAATAGCCATAGTTGAGGATGTAGTAGTGGTTAAAATCTATGTAGGAGCTGATGTTTAAATTAAAAAATACCTAATTTAATGGGATATTACCATAGAGGCATAGTATCTGGAGAAAAGGTGACTAAAATCTCCAATTCAGAAATTGTTGAAGGTGCCCTTGATTATGTTGATATCTTTTCCTCGAGTTATTGAGAAATTGTTTGATCACTAAAGACTAATACTGATGTTGGATCTTCATAAGGAACTGTTGTGGATCTTGGCTGATGTCTATATTTTCTTTTAACAGCTTTTTAAATATGCCATATTCCTTGCTTACAATTGTTTATGTGAGGATTGAGTCATACTCAAAGTGATAATAGTTATCCATATTCCTTTTGAGTCACCTTCCATCTACAACCCTTCATTTGTGACTTTTTGTATAAGGGTTGGCATTAAAGACTCTTTCCTTTGTCTCTTATGGATTATCTTTATTATTCATCTAACTGTTGTTTGTTGTTGGATTCCCTAGCCATGGAGTTAAGCTTGCCCTTTTCTATAGAAAATTTCATAGTGGCTATATAGAACACTCACTCCACTTTGTTCGATGTTCTCAAGCCTTTTAACAAATCCATTGATGCCCCTTTTTGTCAGTCTAATCTAGCATATAGTATCTACTCTTCTTTAGGTTGCTTTAAATTGTTGTTAGAGATCATATTATTGGATGTGAACTGAAAGAAATATAAAAGAACATGGTTTTCCATAGTCTATATTGCATTTCATATGCTTATACATGAAATTCAAACAACCATAATAATAGAATCTTTATTTTCGAGAATGTTTGGGAGGACCCTTCTGTGTGCTTTTGTTTCCATTCAAATAAAACAATAGACAAAGATAAAGGCTTGCGTTTGAACAAAGTTTTCATTAAAAAACCAAAAGTATATTAAAAGAAAACAAATATAGAATTGAAACTCCGAATTCAGGAAAAAGTGTTTTTGTAGTGAAGAGTGGAGTATTTATAATGATCTTAGATTATCTTAATCAGTGATATGAGGCGAATAGAGATTTCCGCTCCCTGCAATGATTTTTAAGTATATTAAAAGCGCATGGCTATGTCCTTGTGCCATGTGAACGGGCTTCTTAAGTGGTTGTTTGCATGGATATTATAGATGCATTGTTTATCGAATGGTTCAAGGATGACGACCCTTACCTTGGTTTTGAAGCGCTAGTTACTAACATGGATCTTCACCTTTACAATAGCTTGCCATTATGATGTTGGACCAAGAAAATCATAAATTGATGACTACAAAGAGGATTGAAGAATGAGAATGAAGAAAAGGAGAAAGCATGAAGCATAAAGTGAAGAGAAGGTTCAGAGAGAGTTGGTTTTGCAAACTCATGTATATTAATCTTGTAAATAGCTCATATACACTTTGTAATAGTGATGAATCTTGATATATATGCCTATATATACTTGTATATAGATGTGTCATATAGGAGAGAAGAAGAATAGATGAATAGAGGATGAGTAGATGATGAATAAGTGAGTCTGAGTATGAGAATTATCCATCAAATGTACTTTCAAGAGAATAGAAGTTCTTTCTGAGAATTGTGCCTTGATTTTAATCCAATTTCTTCGTTTGCGCTTAACCAATTAAGAGATCCTTTTGTATGTGTCTAAGTCCATATTTGACGCATCTATGGTCAAGATTTGAGAGTCTAATTGTAATCAAGCTGAGAGAATTATGAGTAGGAACACATATGTGTAAAAGTGATGAGAGACTTCTGAAAGAGGTGCAATCTCGATCGTGAAAGATTTGATCAGATCTCAATGTAGAATGTAGAATTTTACACAAATGAGCATTCAACATCTAAATTGGAAGGTAAACTATCTACATCTAAATGCATTTGATTAAAAGGGTTGTAGATTGAGAGAACCAGGTGTTTAAAGTTGCATATATAAAAGTCACTTGCAGAGAAAGCATGTTTCAGACATAGGTTTACTTATTGAAGTAAATCTAAATTTTTCTAAGTTCTTTTGGAGAACATTCACTTGGATTAGAAAATTAGGAGAGTGTTATGTCAAAGTTTCATAGAAAGCTTTAATCATTTCATCACTCAATGAGTGAGTTTTGTGAAGCGGACTTTCCTGAGTGAAGCCATGTCTCATAAAAAGAGTTAAGTGTTCATAATTTGGTAAAGACTTCCAAAAATTGGTGAAGGTTTTGGGCTATTCTTGACATAGAGGTATTCTAAACTCAATTATAGCTTGCCTTTTGGAGATAGTCTTCAAATTGAGAAATTGGATAGAGAAAACTATCCAGCTTGGTCCATGAGGATGGAAGCTCATCTTATGAGTAAAGATCTGATGGGATACATCACAGGAGAAGAAGAAAAGCCAAAATTCAAAGATCCTAGTACTCCAACTAGGGAGGGGCTTGCAAATTTGAAGGTTTGGATGAAGAAGGATGCTCAAGCAAGGAGCATTATCTATATGGCAGTGAATGATTACTTGCTTCCTCACATCAGAGGACTTGAAAGTGCAAATGATATATGGAATGCTTTGGAGGAGCATTTCCAGAATACAACCAAGTCAAGGAAGGCATCACTATGGGTAGAATTTACCACATTCAAGAAGAAGGCCTCACAATCAACATCTAATGATGTGACAAAGATGAAAGACATTGCTGATTCTTTAGATGCAGTTGATGAAGACATTGAAGAAGATAAATTGGAAAGACAAATTCTTACAGGTTTAAGAGGAGATGAGAAGTGGAAGCTTTCATATTATCAATAGAGCTTTCATTGGATCATTTTACTCCTAATTTGAATCAATTACTAGGCCATATGCTCGCTTTTGAGCATGATATCAAAGGGGATATTGATAAAAGTACAGGTCAAGAAATGTATTCTAAGGATAAGAAGAAGCCTAGCAAAGGACAGCAACAATCAGTTGAAAAAATCAGAGAGGAACTTTAAGAGGTAGAGATGGTAGAAATTTCTTTGGAAGGAATGGTGGAAGAAGCTTCCAAAAACCAATCCTACAATAACACCTACTATAACTATGCATCAGATCAGAAAGAAGACTCGAATCTAATCATGAATGCAACATGTGAAGTTCCAAAAGAAGACCAAAAGGTATTCTACATTGACTTGAGGTGTAGTAATCACCTGAGTGGGAACATTGCTTTGATGGCTGATTTGGAAAATAAAGTAATCAATCATACAATTCAAACAGGTGACAATACAAAACACAGAGTAAAGTCTATTGGATCAGTGAAGGCTAAAGATGGAAGTACTCTTTTGACTAAGGTTCTACATGTTCCTACAATTCCAAAGAATTCATGATACAAATCATGGACAAATCTCTTGGTACATATGTTCTTTCGTAGGACTGGTGTTATTCAATTCGGGAAGAATTGAAGCATTTCAGTTATCTTCCATGAAACAAAGCGGAAGACGGTATGTTTTACTACATAATCAGAGCAAATAGTAAAGTATGACCATACTTTTGCCTCCCAAAGAGTCATAATCACATGATCAAGGAGCACTACATAAATATTAATGTCATTCATATACATAATATCCATGAAACCTTACCTAGACCTATGGACAAGGGCCATCCGTAATGCTCTAAGTATGGAAGATTACGAGGTACCCGTCATGTCTCAAAGCTTTCTACAAGTCTTGCGACATTGGGTAGTAGAAATGATGATCATGGATGTTGAAAATCATTGTACGAGTGACCGCCACTTTCGAGGATTATCTAGTGCATTCATCACGTACTAAGATAAATCGTGATAAGGCTTAAAGCATCAACTACCTTTCACTCGTGATAGACATTTTTCGTTGGAATCTATTTGCTGTAGATATATATGATGATGTATTTCTTTGCCTCTTGGAGACCGAGAGTCTGATTTGAAGGACATGAAAAGGATTTCTACTTGTTTAACGCATCAGTTACCTTTCAATGATGCTATTATATGTTGGTATTTCGTACGTGTTTCAACGTTCAATAATGATGCTTCTATTATGAAGATGATTTAATACTTGTCGAACACATGAGTTACTTTTCAATGATGTAGCTTGTTCCATTAACATGTCTGATGTTGCTTGGTCAGACGTATAGTCGCTAATTTATATGTGCATTTTCATGAAATTCTATTAAATTCGACAAAGCGATGTGTTTCAACTGTTTAGTAATGAGTCGCGCTTTATATGTGTGTGTGTGTATGTGCCCATTTATTAAATTTAAAACCAAATATAGATTTGACATTGATTATCCGTGTGCCATCTAGTCATTCTTCCATTAAGGTAGCACCAAATCATTAATTTATGCCTAAAGATAAGGAAATAATATCATGCAATAAATATCATAAGGAAAATATTTATATAAGAAAGCATATCATGCAATAAGTATCATAAGGAAAACGTTTATATATAACATAGAATTTCTATACGTTTGTACCGAAAATTCCTTTTGTTATGAAAAGAAATTTAGAATCTTTTGCGGGGCCCGCAATCAGACAATGATGGGATCATTATACAATTAGAAAACAATACCATGATCACGAAATAGTCAATAAATTAAAGATGAATGGTTAATCAAATATATTACAAAAATATGATAATATTCACAAGAGAATAATATCAATGTCAATGACCAAACTATTATACCATATATACAATCATAACAAGACGTTTTTGTAATGACTTGAATAACTCAATGATATCTTGTGCCATACACCTTGAGACGTCGGACCATTGTTGTCCAAGTCATGATATAAGTAGAAATATTAGTGAGATCAAAGCGTAGGTTCCAAATGATAGATTCATATTGGCTTTCCCTTCTGATTTACGATATGCTTGTGGAACAGGTGTTGACGAGCTCGCATTGCATATCCCATAAGGTAGATTAAACTATAGAGATTGCCAAGAAAAAATACAGATAACCATTCTTAATTAGATTGAGGATCACCCCATATAGACATTCATTTTTCATATACCATGAATTAAGTAAATGGAGTAACAGATTCAGTCATTCACATTCAAAAGAGTTTTGATCGAAAAGTGCCAAGTTTGTGGAATCCATCATGAAATTTTTATACCTTACATGAGTCAATGTTTGGACAACCACATAGAAGGCCCGCATTCAAGGAATCCAGAGCGTTGAACGTACCTCCTCCGTCACTCCTCTGTATCCACAAGGAAACCGTTAAAATAAAAACGAACATAAGTCTGAATTTTAAATACTACTTATGAAATCACAAACATGTAAAACTATGAAACTTTAAAAACCAGTAAAGTGAGTTGCCTCATATTTCTTTTCGAATTTGTATATTTTTACTACGTATATTAAAAGTAGTTTGCAGATTGTACTCCACTGAAATCATAGGCATAATCTTCCATATAACTGGGGGAATCAAATCTACGCCAAAAGTCAAATATTACGTAGGCCTTATTGTTTACACTTATGGCAATCATAAAGTAAATTCAAGTGGGGTTGTTGTTTCCTTAACAACGCAAACATGGAATCGAATATACTCATTAGGGGAAAAAATAATCCTGAATGGACCTTTTAGATTAAGGAGTGATTAGGGATGGACCAATGAGAAGAGGGTGGTGGGCACAGTTTAGTCCCTTAATCACATAGGTTAGGCATAGGCTTCCCTTGTTTTTGTGTGGTCAAAGAGGAAGAAACCAACTAGAACTAGTGGTTTTGCTTGCTAAAATGGTTTTGAGAGCTTCGCAAATTAATCATAGCCCTTGAATTGGCTCGAAGATCCAACGGATGATGTTAAAGTAAAAAGTCAAGGCGCCATGGCATTCAAGCCCTTGGATTAGATGGGTACTCAATGGGTGAGATTGAATCTGGTAGAAAAAAGGCACCTTTGAATGGTGGCCATTCGATTTGGCCTTAGATCAGACGGTAACAGATCAATGCCGAAAAGGACAGGCGCTTTCATTGTTAGCCTTCGGATTCATAAAGCATCCAAGGGTGGATTTTGAATGAGCATGTAGATCAATCAATGATCCATGCACCTTTTGGTCTCCTCCGTCGGATGCAATTCTTATCGGATGGCTCACGAGAATCGGCGCTTCTAGATCAGCCCCAAACATGGGCAGACGTTTTTTCAATGGTTGAAAACTCTGCAGAAGATGCACAAAAAGCCTGCACATAAGAGTCCAAACTCCCACGACATTTTCAACCATTGGATGCCCTCCATCCAATGGTTGAAAATTATGCAGAAGATGCACAAAAAGCCTGCTCATAAGATTCCAAACTCCCACGACATTTTTTGCATTCTCTCTCTAGAGGAACATCAATCTAAGCCATTGAATCAAAGAATCCAAAGGCTCTAAAATTTCACATTTGATAAATCCAAAAACAAATCTGACAAATAATATTCTATTTGGGAATACCACTAGTGGTATTGTATGCCTCCCTAATCCACTAGATTAACCATTTTAATCCCTAAGAATTAGGAATCCTTACAAGGCCCATGTAGGGTTCATTTTTTCCCCTAATGTCTAATACAATTACATTTTTTAATTACACTATGGCTATTCACTAATTGCTTATAATAAGAGCATGTTCAGGAAGTATAGAATCCACAATTCCATGCGGTTCCTATTTAAAATGCATGGAATTTTCCAAAAACATAACTTAAATTGCATCTACATTACAAAACATTTATGAGATTTTACATGATCAATTCTTTCTAAAGTATGCAAACCTCCTTTGGTACATGAGAAAAGGGATGTAGCAGAATGCATATGCATGCATTCAAAATAAGAAACCTCTTGAAATATTGGTCTTCAAAGCGCTCATTAAGTGAATACCATTCTTCAATATAAAGGATTATAAACTAGTTGGTTATTTGTATGAAAATGATGGGGCTCGACGTATAGAAAGAACTCGAATGGTAAGGACTCATGAAAAATTTATGAATTAATGATAAACTTCATGGGAAATGAAATATCTTTGCCGTTAAGTTTCCCTGGCACACTTGTATAATCAAAGGCGTCCCTTTTGTGACCTAATCTCCAACATTCAACACATTATGAATAAGTTCAAATACATATATATGCTGAACAAAATGACTTGAGAAGCTTAAATGCTTAAAGGGAAAGATTCAAACTTAAATATTTAGAGGGAAAGATTCAAAAGGTGTCTTGTAATGTATTTCTGACAAATCTCGATGACGGTCTTTGTGGTGTTCATCATTAATCAATGATATTCTAATGGTCTACTACCCTTAAGACCTTGGAGGTAGTCTATGTAAAATTATGTCTTACATAGAAGTATCTTCTTCCTCTCCATTGGTTGTTGTATGAAGCCATCTAAAGATGGAGTTACATGTTCATTTCTAGTCATGATCACTCTGACGATAAGGTTGGAGCTCAATGCTATTAACTTTTCACAATGTATCATCTTTCTTACATGATTCTCGTATAATGATAACATTTTCCATTTCAAACCACACAAAGCACTTTGGCCATGTTAACGAAGAAGGCCCATAGAAGGAACTCGTCAACAACAACAATCCCCCTTCTGTTCCTTTTAATAGGAAGTTCAGCCGAGCCAATTTTTCCTTGTATGTATTAATTAAACAAAACATATGTACAGAAGGAAAAGGTCATAGTGCCCACGAGATCCACTTTATCCCACAAAGCAAGGCCACTCAAAATCTCTTAAGTGGCTCAAGGCTTGATCAAAAAAATATCAATGGGGTGGGGGATCGATCTCTCTTTAACCGCACGAAGTCGATTGACAACTATAACATTAGATAGTATTAAACCTATTTACATATCATATTGATCATCTTTTCATCTCGTTCGTGGGGAGCCCATCTACTATGGATCTTGTTATTCTTTAGAACAAATACCTTGTGGTGTATAAATGGTGGTGAGCTTTTACAGTTTTTCATTCTTCTTCGTAATTGGCATAGGGTCTTATCTACTGATCATTCTTTCACATTTTTTCCAAAGTTGATAGAACATTTTTCTTTCCAAATTTTCAACAAATCTTCTCCCCTAATGGCATTCCATAATGCAGCACGACATCCCATTGCTTCTCCAAGCAAAGCTTGTTTCCAATTCGCTTGAGTTTATAGAGAAAGGATTCTACCCAATGACTGACAAACCATATTGCTCTTGGGACATGAGAAGAACAAGTGTCCCATGTCTTCCCTGCCATCGAAACACCTTTTGCACCATGGAGAGGTCCCAAAATTTTGTTGGCTTTTACATTAGTCCAGTCACGAATTTCAAGAAGATCTCTTTTGACTAATGATCTTTGGGCGATCATCACAATTTTCTTATTTCTTATAGAGTAGCTTGTGATTTGCATGTCATCTAATCTCGTTTAATGAATAGCTTATAAAAAGTGGGCTTAATATTCTTTCAAAACTTTATGTAGTTTTGAGAATACACTTTAAGGGATGAGAACCATAGAGATTAATCTAATTTATTGAAGAATTTAGTTGATTAAAATCTATTTTACTTTTTCTTCCAAAAAGATTAAGATCTTTATAACTGCCTCCCAAGTTGGTAACTCATAGTGCTTTAAGGTCACAAGTAGAAATAGATTATTCCAACCATTTCTTCAATACTTTATTCTTATGGAACTTTGGTTGGATCTCAAACCTTAAAAGGTTTTCTTGATCCTTATAGAATTCTCTCCTTTATATTCTAGATTTGTTCTCAGATGTCTTATATTGAGATCGTCACTAGATCTCTCTAATTCCTCTCGTTGACTTGAACTATCAAGTATCCAAAAGAATATCTTTCTCAACATTCTTTCAACATTGGCCTAAGATCATCTTTATGTTTCTTGAATTCCAAGTCATAACTTTTTAACTTAAGCTTGAATCTTGGGATCAAACCTTCTTCTAGTCTAATCAAGTAAATTCTGTTACTTCTTTTGACTTGCAAGCATGACTTCCATTGTAGCACATGTATGGTGCTCATATGACAATGAAATTTGAACTTACCAAGTCTTATTGGTAATTGAACTTGACAAGAATTAATCTTAAAGATTGTATCCCTGGTTCAAATATACTCTAAAAGATCTCTTTTATTCACTTGATAATAGATCTATTTTATATCTCAACTAGATATTATCTCTTGACATAATGAGTAATGTGAAAAGAGAATAACTGATTTGCCAATGCGATCTTTAATCTAAAGAAGACGGTGATACTATTTACCATTTAAATAGTCCTTTACTTCTGGGACATTGGAAAATGGTACTTAGGGTTTATTACAAGCCTTGCACTTTCTTGGAAGAATAATTTAAAGCTCCAAATAGTTCTTTTGTTCTCTCAAACAAAGAACTTTCTTGAACATGAGTACTGATACTTCCATTTTCCAAAACTAGATAGATTCCATATTTTCTCTTCCTTAGAGCTTGAGAAGATGGTGCCCTAAGTTACCACCATTGGATCATGGTTTTAAGAGAAAAATTTTTGTACGATTACCTTTAAGCCTATGGCCTTGCTGATCAGGCATGCCATGGGCTTTTATGGAATTTAAAATTCTATAAGAGGGATTTTAAAATTAATGTATTTTAGTATTATTTGGCTTTTTATTACCAAGCCAAAATTAAAGGATCTAAATTGGTTATAGTGGCAAATCAGCCTCATCACCATTATTCCTATAACCTAATAGATTCAAATCCTACTTAAGCTTAACTTTAGGAATTTAATCTCCCTCTCAACTCTAAAAACCCATGTAATGTGTTCCATGTGCATATTAGTTTATGCCAAATGATTCCACCTTTATTCGAAAAGGTGTTGCATGCAGAAGGTTCAGAAGTTGAACCCGTCCTTAAAGCATGTAAAAGTTCCAAAAAAGAACTTTGTTCGTTCCAAGGATGGTGCAAAATTTCCATGAACCTTTCTTTTGGTGCATGCAAAAATTCATAATGCATTGGATGCATATGCTTAAATCGTGGCTTTATGCACATCCAATCTTTCTTTTCCCCAAAACATATGAACTTGATGCATAGTCCAATTCATTTAGATGAATAACTATATAAGTGATCAAGTAAATTAGTCCACCTCAATCTATGTATCCTTTTTCAAATTCATGTCTATTATGACATGCAATGCATGTCCTTTAGTATGCAAGGAAAAGAAAGAGGTGCAAATACTTACCTGTACATTGACCTTCATCCATCCCTTGACTTTTCTTTAGTGATCTCATGTGTGCCCAAATATGTGCATTAACTTTTTCAAAATTAAGTAATTCATTCTTATATGCATGCAAAATAAAGGGTCTTTATGTGTAGTTGGTGGATGTCACACACATACACCCCTTACCCTTGAAATTGACAATTTCCAAAAAGAACCATGCTTCTTATATAGGCAAGAAATATCTTTTTGCATAGCGCTTTCCTTTCTGTATGAGGATCAACATACATGATACATACTTATGTGATGAAAATTAGAGCATGGAAATACTTATCCTAAGCTCCCACCAAGGTCCTTGTGTGCTTATTGAAATGAATTATCGCTTGTCTTTATGCTTGCCTCGTAGTGCATAGCTTACGAAATAGATGTCCTCTTCTAAAATATTTAGAAGAACACTTGATATAATGCTAAATGCTTTCACTTCTATAATGATAAGAATAATAACAAAGAATGAAAGAAGCAATAATAAAAAACTTCCCTGAACGCCTATTTGATGAAGAGACTGCATGAGTTTTTCATTGATCCTTTGTCATGCTCCATCAAAGCATTACTCATTACCTTGCTTTCATCTTTATTTGTGATAATTCGGTCATTCTTCATCTGAGAAACCTCTCCTTTCCCAAAGGTCAATGAACTCCAACTCACATGAACGAGACCACATCCTCTTGGATCATTCATGTGCAACTAAACAATATTCTAAATCTTGGATGAGTGAGATCGTAACAAAAAAACATGTAGGAAATATATAAAATGTTTTCCAACATAGTAAAGAAAGAGGTGTAGACTTATGTTGCAAATTTTGAAAATGACAACGCTATACTCCTCCATTGAGCTTCTTCTCCGGGACATACTCCATACGCAGAGGATGGGACTAATCATTCTCCAAAGTGACATACTCTCCATAGAAATTACAAGTAGAAGCGAGTGGTTTCTCCCATCCCATTGCTGCCACCATATGACAACTGACTTTCTATTCTTTTTGAAAGGATCAGAACAGAAGGGGTTTGAATGTCTATGCCATTCTACTTTCGTGGATGTGACATAGGTTGAGTGCTCATGGTCCATCAAGAATCAAGTTAAGAAATTGTACATTCGAGAATGGATGCTATAGAATATACATCAATCTAAATGGACGTTAACTCTTATTCCTCAAAGAATTTCCTAGCTATTGACTGGTGATCTCATGAGCCATAAATGTGCTCAGGAATCAATATTCTTTACTAGATCATTGGTATAGAGAATGTTTTGCGTTCAATGTTGCAACTTGATGAATCTTTAGGATATTTAATGCTAGAAATATGTATGCTCGAGTTCTGATGAAATATTAATTTGTAAGTTATGGAGAATTACAAATTAGTTTCATAAATTTGGCATATCATTGAAGAATATATGAAGAATATCATATACACTCCAATTATGTTCACAATTACCACTTGAAGCTGATACTAAAAGTGCTCCCATAGCTATATGTTGCAACTTCACAGCTTCACCTCCATACTCTTACCACCATATAGGAGGTTGATGCTTTTGAATCGCCTGAATGTGCAATAAATCTCTAAAACATCCTTCTCAATTTACATAAGCTACTCTCTGGTGGAATGCATCTCAAACATCTATACCTGGAACTAATAAATGAAATGTAGTTTTGAAATTTGCAATGACTTCTTTGCTTGATGCTTGACCATTTTGAGTTGAAATGCTAGATCCAAGACAAATGATGTTCCATGTAAATGAGTATGCATTTGCATCCATCTTCTCTCTACTAATGATACAATCTGTGTTTTTAATCGTAATGAAAATTGATTTAAGTCTTTCACTTTTTGAATAGCTTCTGATATAATCCAATAAAGTTTTCTTATTACAAACTTATCATTATAAAAAATACGTAGAAGTTCCACAAAAGGTTTAGTGATACCGATGATTTTTTCAAGATTACACCATAAATTTTGTGATTGTATTAGAGACATACTCCCATATCTTTCAATAATAGATTAGTGTATGAGCTATGCATGGAAACCAAGTAATGCTTTCATACTTGTTTTGAATTGCAATTCCAGAACTTTGAAAATTAGATGCGTTATCAATCACTATTGCAGTCACATTCTTCGGACCAATCACACATGATATAGCATGTTCGTATATCTTTACAAGAAAATATGAACTTTTCTCTTTAAGAGAAGTACCAATAGCTTCCAAAAACATGCTTCCTTTGGACATATAACCATGACATTAATCAATGGCTTCTTTTGACAACTTGTCCATCCATCCAATACTATTGTGCATCCATACATGGATACATAATCAAGCATTGTTTGCTTTAAGATAGCTTTAGTACTTTTCTTCCCTTTATCTACATACTATATTCATATTTTATTGTAATTTGGCATGGTGAATCCTTTCTATGTAGTTGACATCAAAGCATCTTTGAAAATAAGATTACAAATAACATTGAAAGAAATCCCACATGATAAAAATACTTGAGTCCATTTAAGATGAAGCTCATGACAATCTTGCTTTTCAAAGCTATCGGTATTGTATTTTGTGATAGACAAAGCATGGTGACATATTATTAGATCCAGAATTTTTACTACATTCACCAGGTCCAATCTTTCTTGAGGTAGCTGGAGAAAATGGAGTACATGTATCTTGATTATTCTCGAAAATATTTTATGACACATGATAAGAAATATCATGAGGATCCTCTGTTGTCATTGATGCATCTACTTGTTCTTGATCTACATGTGGACTACTTCAAAAGTGTTGTGAACTACTCATGCTTTTGAATCTTTTTGATGTGATGCCTTGAGATTTACATATGTTTGCATAACTTGCAAAGTTTATATCACTATTCAGATTAGAGCATCATGCCAAATTATTACCTGTACTGAAAAATGCTCTTTTATTCGAGTTGCATTTCCTACATCACGATGTCCAAAACATTTGCTTTACCCTCTTGATGAATAATCACATATGACCATTCTTTTCCCTTTCCCATAATGCTTTCTTTATGGAGACTTTATATCTACAAAAAGATGACATAAATCAATATCAAATAAGATATACATTCCACTAAATACATGGAGGTAGAGGAAGTGGCAAAATATCTTCATTGACATGCAACAATTGCAAATTACATAACCTCAATTGGATTTTCTATGTGTGATAAAGCCCACTTGTTATATGCAAGGAAAAGTGATGATGGCATCATAATTATGGCTATTTATGTTGATGAACTAATTGTAGATGGTGAAAATGAAGAAAGAATTAAAGAGGTAAATCAACTCCTTTTGCAAGAATTTGACATGAAAGATCTTGGTGTGCTATGCTATTCTTTGGGTATTGAGTTTATACATACAAAAACAGGGATATGAATGTCCGAAAGGCAATATGCCTTGAGTATGATGCAAAAGTATGGTATGGTTGATTGTAATCCAATGGTATGGTTGATGAACTAATTGTAGATGGTGATAATGAAGAAAGAATTAAAGAGGTAAAGCAACTCCTTCTACGAGAATTTGACATGAAAGATCTTGGTGTACTATGTTATTCTTTGGGAATTGAGTTTATACATACAAAAACAGGTATATGAATGTCTAAAAGGAAATATGCCTTGAGTATGATGCAAAAGTATGGTATGGTTGATTGTAAGCCAATGTCTATGCCATTACATCAAAATTTGAAGTTAAATACTACATAAGGTGAACCATTGGAAAAATGATACTATGTATAGGAAAATTGTAGGGAGTTTGATATATCTCATAATTACAAGACCTGATCTAAGCTACACTGTACGAATTCAAAGTCCATTTATGCATGTTCCTTGAAAACCACATTTAGATGATTTGAGATGCACTACATGTTATGTAAGTGCTACTTTGGATTATGCATTGTTTTATGAAGCTAGTGTAAAAACATAAGTTCATGGATTCATCTATGTAGATTGGCCTGGTTATGTTCTAGATAGAAGATCTACTAGTGGCTTTCTATTGGGAGTGTTGCTTTTACATGGAGCAGTAAGAAGCAACCCACTGTTGCCTTGTGGATAATAGAGGCTGAGTAAAGAGGGATTGTAATGGCAACATGGCTAGAGATACTACTTCCACATTTAGGTATGGAAGTGCACAAGCAATCGTCATTTATTGTGATAGTCTTAGCACCATACAGTTAGCACAAAATCTTTTTCTGCATGCTACAACAAAGCATATTGTAGAAGTGAGATCGAGGACCTAGGATGGATATATACCCTATAACATGCGATTGCAAAGAGAGACTTCACAAATGGAGAGACGACAAGATGCAAAACCCAAATAGTCACTGCTCATCCTCAACTAGCCACTTTCCACCCCTAAGGTTACATGCTCATTCTTCTTTCTAGCAAGACTCCTTTTCCATTGGCAACACAAGCAATTAGCAACTAAGTAGTGAGTTAGACTCCAAGGATCAATGATTATCAACACATTCTGATACCATATGTGACTTCAAATTACACAATATTCACAAATAAATGGTAATTGATTCATAGACAAATTTGGTGCACCTTAAAAAAAATTAGGCCAATAAGCCCTTTGGAATTGCACTAAGAATTCAAATGCAACCATACACTTGCCTAAAGATTCACAATGTAGTACATGACTAGGCCAACAATTGGCCAAAAATCCTAAATACAAAGTCGAACAATCCACCACATTGAGTACATAGCCCAAAACATAGAGTTATATGAAGAGATACAACATAGAGAGACAACAAGTTGCATAGACAGTTGTAGCACTACGCATAATAGTGATAGCCAAATGAGTGCTCAACAACTACTTATATAGACATCGGAAGGCCAAATGAGTGGTATGGACCGATCCCTTATGATCCTTCAAGAAAGCCAAAACTAGCTCCTGACATGGACTACATGCTCTAGAATGGCCTGAATGGCGGCCTGGCAGAAGCTGACTACTTGGAGGGAGGAGTAACTTTGGGGGGACACCAACCCCCAAATTACCTAGTTTTGGACTTTCTTCCATTGAGCTCCTGAGTATTCCTAACATCTACAAGTCTTTATGGTGGCTTTCATTCAATTCTCTCAGATTATCTTAGTAAGACCATATTTACCCCGAGTCACCCAAATGCCCATTTTTGTGGGTCACAATGGGGGTGCCCTATTTTTTGAGGTGCAAAATAATGGAAGGTTTTCCCTAGTTTTTTCTTGCAATAGGATGATGGGTAGCCCATTTTTGAGTTCCATGCAAATTAGAGCCACCTTGTTTTTGTGGTGCATATAGATTGGGGTCGCCTTATTTTTGTGGTGCATGCAAATTAGAGTTTGATCATCTTTGCCACATAAATTCCTACCACTACCTGTAGTCTGGTCTCATGCAATTTTCCAGTTTGATCCAAATTCTTTAGATAGTTCATGGCCCATCCATTCGTTTTGTTGTGCAAGATGTGAAGTTGGAACTAAAAAATCAATTCGCAAAATTGTGTTTCGCCCATACACCAAATTGAATGGAGTAGTTCCAATAATTGTCTTGTATGCCACATGGAAGGCCCATATTGCATGATGCAATTGTTTGTCCCAATCTGTCCTTCCATCATTAACTATTTTAGTTAACACTGTGCAGAATTCTTTATTAGAACTCTCAGCTTGCCCATTGGCTTAGGGATGGTAAGGGGCTGATTTCTTATGAATCACAAGAAATTCAATCATCAGGGCTTCAATCAGCTCATTGATGAAATGTGTTCCCCTGTCACTAACAATTTATATAGGGATTCCAAAGTGTGTAAAGATATTTTCAAATAGAAACTTAGATGTGGTTTGTGCATCGTTTTTCCTATTCACTTTTGCTTCGACCCATTTTGTTAGATAGTCCATGGCCACAATGATATATTCATCATGTGACCCTTTCATAGGAGGATAAAATCAATCCCCCATTTAGAAAATGCTCTGGCACAGATCATTGGTCTTAGAGGCATATCATCTCTTTTGATAGGATATTTGGTTCATTGACATACTTCACAACTTTGTTTTGTTTGAGAAAAAAAGATGGCGTATACAAAGTTTGTATTGCCTATAGGGGATTGAACAAGAAAAAAATTTAGAACAAGTATCCACTTCCACACATAGATGAATTTTTTAGTCAATTAAGGAGTCCCACGGTACTCAACAAAATTGGACTTAAGATTGGGGTATCATCAAATTACAGTAAAGTCTGAGGACATACCCAAAACTAGTTTAAGAACACGATATGGTCATTATGAGTTCACATTTTTTCCTTTTAGATTGAAAAATGCTCCTGCAACATTTATATGTTTGATGAATAACGTGTTTCATGAATGTCTCGATGAATTTATTTTAGTCTTTCTTGATGATATTTTTGTGCATTCTAAGGATGATGATGAATATGCATTGCATCACAACAAGACTCTCCACAAACTCAGAGAGCATAAACTATATGGTAAGATGAGTAAATGATGTTTTGCAAAGGGGGAAGTGACTTATTTGGGGAGAGTTTCTTCTAAGGAAGGGATTCACATAGATCTTGAGAAAGTTAAAAAGCATAGTTGACTAGCCTACACCCAAATGTGTGAGAGATGTGAGAAGCTTCCTTGGTTTGGCACAATATGAGAGGGCACACATTGGAGAGCTTTCTCGAATTCCAAATCCTCTTACAGAATTGAAAAAAAAAACAAAGACTTCACATGGAATGATGAGTTTGAAAATGCATTTGAAGAATTAAAATAGAAATTTATTGAAAAGTGTGTGCTAAAAGTACTTGAGTTAGGGAAGCCATTTATTGTTGCATGTGATGCTACTGGAAGTCCAATTGGATGTGTACTTTCACAAGAAGGAAGGTTAGTGGCTTATGAGTCAAGGAAACTAAGGAGACATGAATTAAACTATACAACACATGACTTGGAAAATGTTTGTGGTTGTTCATGCACTTAAACATTGGAGACACTTATTGCTTGGAGTAAAGTTTGAATTAAGAATAGATCATTAGAGCCTTAGATATATCTTTAATCAAACTCTTACTTAACAATAGACAAAAATGATGGATTGAATTGCTAAGTGAATATGATTTTGATATTAAATACTTAGAAGGAAAAGAAATATTAATTTGTAAGTTATGGAGAGTTACAAATTAGTTTCATAAATTTGGCATATCATTGATGAGGGATCCATTTTCTTGAGCATTGATTGATGGAAACGTGGGCAGGTTCTATACTTTCTTTATTTATGGAGAATTATCTAGAGATACTCCCGACATGCATCTGATTTTTTAGATTTTCTAGAGGGCTCCCCCTCTAATAATATTCCAAATGGGAGCCAAACATATTTTGGCCTTGCAAACCATGGATTCTTTCAAAGAAATCGCTTTTTTCATCCACATTATGCTCCTAGTCTTGTAAACAAATGAGCATATTCTCATGTAAAAAGAAGAAGAGGTGCATGATACCCTTCTTTTTTTTTGTCATCACTTGCACCATGAGGGTAAACAAAAAATGTCAGCCTTGGATTTAGTCCTATATGGAGGACTTTCTTGAATGCAAATGGTATTTTGTATTTGATTATTGTTTGTTCAAGGGATCTAAATTTGAACTTCCAATTACTCTAGGATCACGACACTCTAGGATCTAAAGTCAATGTCACTATTTTTATTGATTGTGGCGGATTTTCCTTCTTTATTTCCATTTTCCCAAATCAATCCTCTTACATGTGGTTGACAATCAAAGAAATTGCTAAAAATTTTAATGCAATAATCAATGAAAAACTAATCTTCATAACTAGTCCTAAGGACTTGACAAAGATCACTAGTTAAATCCATTCATTTCTATCAGAAGATTCAATGTTGTTTTAAGAACCAAAGCCCTTGTACCAAAGCTTCTTAGCTCCAAAAATTTCCCCTCTCTATGGAATCAATACAAACAATGAGGCATCAATCTCTTAGCTATTGCCATGGATGACCTAGTTGTGTAGTCAACCATCATGCCTTAATTGGTCAAATTCATGGTTTGCTGTTGTCCAACAACCAAGACTAGATATTTGTGAGAATGTTTGTTGACGACACGAATAGCTTCTTACATAAGGATCCCTAATTGTATTATTTCCTGGTGGCACTATCTCAATATCTTTCTGTGTAGCTTTTTGATATGTGGTGTTTGATGAGCAACCAATCAAGTGTGAAAAGGAAGGTAAATCCACTATCTCATGAATTGAAGAAGCACTTCATATTTTTTGTTCACATAGACAAGTAAAATATAAAGAAGACTAGGAGATATTAAATATTCGTGTTCTTTGGCTAGAAAACCAAAATGTTGTATCACAAAGGGGGCACAATAGCTCTTTGACGATTGAAATCCTTAGGTAGACCGTAGATGTTTTAGAGTCACCTTCATAACACTTGTGCAAATAAAAGAGGATTCAGGATTAGCTAAGAATTCACACTCGATTGTTAATATGACTATTATGATTGAAATCATGGGCTCCCAAAAAACAATGCAAAACTATAGGCGAAGCTCTAAAATACCCAAAGTAGAAAGTTAGGATGCAAGGTAAGTTTGATAGCATACTCAGAAACGATACTTCGGAATTTATTTATTCACTAGTAAAGAAGAAGATAATGAGTACTAAGTAGACCTAGAAACCCAAATATAAAGTGAATGTCAATTCGAAAAATCATCAAGAATTCTTGCAAATCTAAGTTTCCCACTACGAATGGAAATTACAATCAAGTGTGATAGTCAAAGTTGCATGGCCATTGCAAAGATACCAATAATCATGCTCACACTATACACATGGAGATACATTATCATTATGTTGATGATTGGTGAGTTCATGGAGGACAAGACTGTGGAGTTGGAATTTTGTTTTATAAAAGACAATAGTGTTCATATATTCACTAAAACACTTGTAAAGAAGCAACTTGATCAACATCTTCAATAAATGTTCATAGTATCTAGACCTATCTCATTCATCAGTTAGGTGAACATTGAAGAGTGTGCTGACATATAATTAATGTTGACCCCTCATGGTTGTATGGTGTGTTGCACATTTGTAAGGCCTCTGTTATGAACAAAAGCCAAACATACATTACCATGTTTGTGAATCCGAGCTTGCATGTTGGACGAGGTCTTATTTCCATTTGTGGGTAATATATTATTAAGGTAGTCTTGACTAATTACCAAATGGATTCTTGGTGGATGGAATGGTATATGGCACACGTTAAAGTTGGTGGTGTGTTAACTCGCGAGCGCCACTTTAAGGCTAAGATGACTTTGAATCACAAATTTGTGGTCTATTTTGATTCCATAGCCAAATAAGGCTTCTCTTGTCGCTTTCGTCGGTTGGTTAGTTTGACATACTATGCACTAACAAAGCACATATATCGCCTACATATGGTGGTAGGCCTAGGCCGTGACCACTTCTGAACAACCGCCTATGTCTAACCGATTGTGGATGGCTAGACCTGATCTCTGTTGATCCCTTTATATTTATACTTGACTTCTACACTTCTACCTTGTATTCTCCACATCTAGACTTTCTCTATCGTCATTGAAGCTCTACTTTGAGAGTGGGCAATCGGACAAGACTATCAGTAAGCTCTACTTTGAGAGTGCGCAATCGGACAAGACTATCAATAACACTATAATTCTTGTACTTTCTGGTAGTGAAAAAAGTTCAGCTTTTGGTATATTAGTTCAGAATCTCTTCTCTTCTAGCGCAGCCATCTCCCTTGCGAAATCGCTTTCTTAAACTAAAGACATGGTGATATTTTTTTTTTCAATAAAAGGTAGTTCTGTCTTAGCCTATTCTCCCGGACTTTAATTGAAATAAAGAAAAGTTACAACTGAAAGGACTAGTGCCCATGGTGATATTCTCCTAACTTTTAAGAACACGGCATCATCATGGTTGTACTATGCATTATCTTTGATAACATGGTTGTGTGTGTGTGTGAGAGAGAGAGAGAGGGGGGAGAAGAGACACCTTGTAAAAGTCGATGGCGAGATAATTGGCCCATCGATTGCCAGAGGCATTGTAACAGACAGGGAGCATTGCTTGCAGTGGAGCTGAGTTGTACTTGCAGGCTTCCGGCTGCAACGGGTTGTCTGGAAAGAAGTTCAGCAACAGCAGTGATCTGCTTTTCGTGCTCATGGCGGCCGATTCCGCTCTACTCGGGCACTCTCCTCTGCCTGCCGCTTTCATGCCTGCGCTCCCATCTGCAGCACCACACTTCTTTATCATTAGAATAAGCCACTCTCTCCAACATTGTTTCACTCTCTCCGCGAGCGCGCACACACATTCACACACAGAGACACCCTCACACAGGCATTCCACGACAGTTTATCAGACATCCTCAGAAAATACACCTCCTCGCTTAGCCATGACTTACAAGGTATAATCGACCTTTAACGAATAACCAGTCAAGTACAAATTAAATTTGAGTCATTGTTAAGGAATTCGAGCCTGTAAATCGACCCGAAGGTACCTAATTACGGTGTGCAATAATAAATGCACCTGACCAATACACTGTCAAAATTGAATAAATTATAAAAATTTAGGTTGGAATTTGGACAGGAAACTCCGGATTCTGGACTCCCAGATCGACTGGCGCAGGAATGGCTTAGGTTCATCGATCTTTCGACATAGTCCAAAGCCTGTTTGCGCGCGTGTGTATGAGAGCGAAAGAATGTAGGCAGGTCCTACCTAAGTGATACTAGTTTATCGAGAGAAACGCATATATAAAAATTGGCCTATGGGCGACGACTTCAGAAGCGACAACCTCCGGCAGGAAGATGAAGATCTGTCAACTGATTGCAGATGTTCCATGTCGACACACGGTCCGACTACGTTAGCATAAACGTAGTGCAACAGTAGATGTTGTGGAACTGTAGCAGAATCAAATTCGACAACATGTGGCACCTCCAGCGTGCCTTTGTGAGCACCACCGCTGTTCATTATCGACACTTCAACCCTCCGGCGAGAGACAAAACTACAGCTGTGCATCGCTTGGTTTGTAACTCCAGCGGCGTTCATGTCCGTCTTCCACGCCGCGGCGGCGCGGTCAGTGGTTTATGATCTATCTCACTCGGTCTATCCTGCCGGCCTCAGCTTTGATACGTGGCGCTATTAGCGTCGGCTTCTATCGAGATAACCATTGTAAAAGAGAGTAGGGCCGTGATTGAAATCCTTCCATTGAAATTTGAAAACCTTCAATTGCCCGACAATCTACGTCTGTTTAGGAGATTTTTTTTTTTCTTTATAGAGTACAATGAATTGGAAATACAACGTCTTAATGTAGAGGCACCCCTCATGAAAGATTCATGGACATGTCCAGCCAGGACACGACATCCTCCTACAGCTTCAAGGCGTCAGCCACTAGGCTAAGCGACTGTTTAGGAGAGTTTTGCTTTGGTTGTGCACTGTGCGGCACTCAGAACGTTTTTTCTTGTGCAGGCTTTTTAAAAAAATTAAAAAGTGTTGGCTGTGGCTCTCCGGAGTGTGGTTTGTTCGATGCTGAAGGCTTCCGACTCCCGAGTTGAAGGCGATGGAGTTGTTTTAATAGAAAAAAGAAGGAAATCATTTACGAAGAATAAAAGAAGAGAAGATCGCGATACGTTGAAATCAACCTCATTAACCAAAAAGTCAATTTAAAGTAAAACAGAGAAAAAAAAAAGAAATGGGCGAGGGAAAAGAAGAGTGATGTCTCGGGATCTCATAAAATTGTTTAAAGAGGAACAAAAGAAGAAAGAAACAAAGGAAATTAGAAATGCATTCCTTTGTGCGTTTGCACCTTCTTGGGTTTTCTCTCTGTGCTTAATGGCAGGTCTGTTTCCTCGTTGGTGGTGTCCCTTTTGGTCTTTTTGGGATTAGTCCACTAATCATCTCCTTGCCTCGAGAGAACATCTTGTTAAACAAGAGGATCTCAAAAAAAATTTTGCCTCATAGGGCAGTTATTTGCTCCAAAACCACCTCTCGACTCCTTCCAATAATGGTGTCGAAAAAAGTGGCTTGGTAGTTTGTAAGTGTTAATTCCTATCAGCCAAACACATGCTTTTGGTTTTTGAGAGTGAGGAAATGGCCTTCCAAGCCCTACAGATTGACTCATGGGAAGTTAGGTGCTCGATGTTATGTCTTTCTTTGTTCCCTGATTTTGTCCAAAATAAGTCCACACCACCTCATTTCCAGTTGTGGGTGGAACTTCCCAACCTTCTCTACTTCCTTTATGGATTTATTATGGAGATCATTGCTCACATTGGTCACCCATTGGCATCCAAGGAAGATGTTGGGGGTTCCATCTATGAAGGCATGGTGCACTCCTTCAACGATAGATGGCATCCACACATTTGTGTTGAAGCAAACCGTAACCAAATTCTTTCCACCAAGATCAACATTGACATTGGTGAAGGACTCCCTCTCGAACAGGAGTTAGTTTTCAAAAATTTACCCAATGCTTGCTTTTATTGTGGGGCGCAGGGCCACAAGATCAAAGAATGCCCTCTCAAGTAGAAATCATTATGGCGAGAAGAGAATACGGAAAATGCTCAAGGAAATCTACAAGCTTTGCATGGCAAAAGCTCTATGACCCCTAAAGATAAATCCCCGAATCCAAAATCAAAAAACGTCAAAGGAGTGCCATTCGAGGATCATAATTCAAAAGCCTTCATGGAAGTAAGGCATAGAAGGAGAAGAAGTCTTAACCATAGTGATGGGCCAAAGCCCACTCACTCAACCCCTGCAGTTAACGATATGTAATTTAGGTCCAAGGAGCTCAAAATATTAGACGAAACAAGTGAATGGAAACATAAGTTGGACAAAGAGGATAACCGAGAGACTCCTTCCAGAAACAATTAAGGTAATTAACAAGAAGTCACTTCCAACAAAGAGGACATTCTCACCTCGAACAAAGAAGATAACCCCAAGAGTGAAAGTTCTATTATCCACTCCACATGTCCAAGTCATGATATGGACTCCTTGGTGGGAGTGGTGTCTCCGAAAGGGAAACTCCCCACTGGATCCCCATGGATGAGTCCCCTTGAAGGATGTCTCATATGCCAAGATCCCTGATCCTCTAGAACAAGAGAAGAAGATAAAAACAAGTAAAAGATTATTAAACCCCTAACTAACAAAGATACATCCCTTCATAAATGATAGTTGCTTTGTACAACATTCGAGGGTTTTCTGACCCCTCAAGGGCAATCATGCTTGGCCAATGGCTTGAAGATAAAAATGTCAACCCTTGCCACACAACACCAATGTGGGAGTGGTGGTGCAGCAATTGGCTTCAAGCCGATATGACACTCTTTCTTGATGGATACTATAACGGATTGAAACCATTGCTGGATTTGTGCACCTTTTCACGGCCCTCATCTACTCACCATTGCTTTCAGTTATGCTTTTAATCCTTGCTCAAAAAACTGAATAGTTGGAACTCTTTAGACTCTCTGCGATTGGAATTCATCCTCTATGGAGACTTTAATATGGTAGAAGTCATTTCGGATAGATGGGACCAAAGGAGAGGAGTTCTTGACAGAATTGAGAAAGATGCCTAGGATGAGGTTAAGCTTCACCACGGTCTAGTGGAAGTCAAAGATGTGCAGAGTTTCTTGGTCAAACCTCTAGTCCCACAAAGACTTGTCAAAAGCTAGACTTGCTAGAGGTTATATCTCGCAGAAAGTCATTGAAAAATTGGGTCCTCCACCCCTTTCTCAGAGTTTGGACCTAGTTTTGTCTGATCACTACCCAATCATACTTACCTTAAAACCTCATCTTAGACATAGGAAGGCCCCCTCATTTCATGCTAATCTCTCATCCATCTCCCTCCTTCGTTTCAGCATGTGATCTCCACGACATACAACGAGGCCTTTAGACATTATACCTCTCTAGCTAAGTGTTGGAAGATAGTGGTCAAGCAATCCCAAGTGCTCCTTGTCAAGGCCCAAAAAGAAATCCTTAATCATCTGAGAATCAAAAGGAAAAGTCTTTATCATCAACTCTAGTGTTTGGAGTGTTGAAATGAAAGAAGCTACTCCTACTCTACAATTAATCACAAAATAAATTAACTATGGAGGAAGGAACAAAAGATATGAAAACATGATGAATAGATTAAAATCAAAAGAACTTACAAATGATGCTCTATGAGCATGGAGACTCCATTAGGAGAGTAGGCACACTCTTGGCAATGAGCTAGAGTGCAATGACTTGTGTGGAGTGAAGGGAGGCCTTGCTTATATGGAGTTTGGGAGAATTCCCTTGCATGTGGGATATATGTGCTTGCATGAGAATGAATCTAGGTTTGGACAAAAGGGTGGAGCATGGAACTCTCAACACCCCCCCCCCATGTGATGACCCTTTTGTTTTTAATGTGGGGGACTATTGACATATGGGATCACTTAGTCCATTTGGTTTTTAGGATCTAAGGACATATGGGATCCTTAGACATAACTTGGACATATGGGATCCAAGTTGGGGACATATGGCATCCCTTGGATCTTGGGACATATGGGATCCCAAGGTATATACTTGGACATTTGGGATCCAAGTGGTTTTTAATGGGATCTAGGGACATATGGGATCCCTAGACACGTACAAGGGTTTACATCATGGGGTAGGTAGTGTTTATGGAACCATTTGCCATCTCGTTTTGCTTTGTGTTCTTTGTTGATTTCTTTTCTATCCATCGATGGGATCTTTGGTAGGGCCTTCTTCCTTCTTACGGACTCCTTGTTGTTGATTTTGAGTTTCCCTTTGATGTTGTTAATGTAGCCTCCACTTGGTGCTTTTGTTGTTGGTGTAGTCTTTGTGTTGTAGATACATTTTTCTTCTTGTGGGCTTTGAGTAGCATGTGTTCAAACCATAGGGAAGGTCTTACTCTTTTAAAGAGTAGTGTCTAATCCCTTACAAAAAATGTATATGATAACAAATTTATCATGTTCATGAATAATATAAATTATCTCTTTTAAGCAAAGAAGGCCTAGTTTCCTCCTTTGTTTTCAAGGAGCTAGTGAAAAGAAAAATACACCAATGCGACCGAATACAAAGATAATAATTTGGCAAGTGCGTAGAAACTTGATGTGTTAATAATCTGTACAATGAACTTTCCACTCCAGCAGACCACTTTTGTCGTGATATATGCAGGGTCATTGTCTTTTGGGCTCTTATGAACCTCCAAGGCAGGGTATGCCATAATGGATGAGGTCATACAACTTATTCGTCAATCAGCGCAGCTGTAGTTCCGAGTTGGCGAATTTCATTAGGATCAGAATCCAAATATGGTATATTGACCTTTGATGGACTGGACTGAGTTCGATGCACTATGAAACTTGTACTTCTCCATGGCGCGCATATTCTCTTCAGGCGCTCTCTAGATTCGAGCTAGATCCATACACGGTCATTAACCTTGAGTGCTCTTATCTCTTGAGAACTACGTGAACGACATATGTGAGCAAAGCTTCTGATAAGAATTGAATCTCTTGTGTTGCTTGAGCAGCTCCAGAAGCGTTTTCTTTCGCTATCTGCGCAATTCCCTGACTCTGTTCATGAGCTTCTCTAGCTTTCTGCTGCCCATATTGCTTCGTCTCATCTGCCTTGTGGGATGCAAGTCACAACATCCTTTGCATGTTGAGCCTGCTTGGCCATTGCCAAACTCTAAGTTGTCACTCAATGCAAACTTTCTGTATTCATTTCACCACCATTCACGTGTCAACTTCAAACCTCATCTTCTGTCTGTGGAGGTAATTTCGTATATCTCATATCTGTCCATTCGCCAAAAATCCAGCCACGCGCAATAGGTGTCATCATTTTTGTAGATATACGAATGAGATGGTTAATCACTACCTGACAGGCAAAGGTTTTGATTTTTCTTGGCCATAGCTTCTTCATTCCTCTGTCGGGCTTTGCCCCATAGCTTCTCCATTCCTTTATCGAGCTTGTGGGATCGTCTTCGACTTGCTGTGTAAAATTTTGTCCGTGCACAAGTAGTGAGTCAAAACTCTGATATTATTTCTTCGATCTTTGTGCTGGGCTCCAATCGATGCGTTTATTTGTGTCACCTGCTTGGAAACCTCCTCCATCCATTATTGCTATGAAAATGCCTAATCTTTTCTGCTTCAATGCAGTCACGCTGAGTCTAAAGACGTTTCCTATGACCATCCTCCTCATAATGATCTTTTCATGAGCCATGGAGAAATGGGAGCATCCATGCAGAGAAATAAAAACTTCATGCTATGCTTGAAAGGGCTAAGCATGAGAGGTATTCGAGAAAAGTAGTGTTGAAAACGCTTTTATTCCTTATGAAAGTAGTGCCCATAAGCACTTACATAAAAGAAGAGAGAAACGACTAAAATCATGTAGAATGAAAGTAGTGCCAAAAAGCACTTTTTATTGGGAATGATGCAAAATGGGAGGGAGGGAGGGATTAAAAGTATGAAACATGCTAATGAAGGTAATAAAAGCAAAATTCAAAAGGAAATGCTATCTACGCAATACCTATGCTTTGATACCATGTTGAAATGAAAGAAGCTACTCCTACTCTACAATTAATCACAAAATAAATTAACTATGGAGGAAGGAACAAAAGCTATGAATAGATTAAAATGGAGAGAACTTACAAATGATGCTCTATGAGCATGGAGACTCCATGAGGAGAGTAGGCACACTCTTGGCAATGAGCTAGAGTGGAATGACTTGTGTGGAGTGAAGGGAGGCATTGCTTATATGGAGTTTGGGAGAATTCCCTTGCATGTGGGATATATGTGCTTGCATGAGAATGAATCTAGGTTTGGACAAAAGGGTGGAGCATGGAACTCTCAACATGGAGACGGAAGTCAATAATGGTAATCCCTGCCTACAATCCGGAATCCAAAAAATTAGAAGAAAATTGAGATATGAAGAGGAAATCCAAAGAAGGAACTATGCAGATTTATTTTAAAGATTGTTGAGCGTAAAAAGCAGACAAATTAATAAAAGAGTTGTGTAAGCTCTTGAAGAAGAAGCAAACCAAGGAAGATATCCCTTTCATGGTAGATAACAACTGGTCAAAAAACACTTCGATGGAAGAGAATCTTGAGTTAATAACCAAGCACTTCACTCAACTCATGGGGGTGTCCACGTCGCTCACTTTTGAGAGGCGGGATTGCATCGCGACCATCTCAAGAATCAGATAAAAAAGAATTCCACAAAGCATCGTGCATCTTCTCGACTCTCCTATCACCATCATAGAGATTATAGAACTTATTGATGCTCTCCCTAGTGGAAAAAGCTCAAGTGTGGATGATCTCACCAATGATTTCTTCAAGACTTTTACAGGTGACTTAGTAAAACCCCTTCTTTTAGTGTGGAAGCATGCCTTACACTTCGATGCTCTTCCTAACTCTCTCAATGAAGGCGTGATTAAGCTAATTCACAAAAAAGACATTTAAAATAGGATTGAAAATTGGCATCTCATCACTATGCTGCAGACTTGCTATAAGATCTTAGCTAAGGAAACTTCCCAATATATTCTGTTCATCAAGATTGATTTCGACAAAGCATACAATCACTAGGAGTGGGATTTCATTCTCCACTCCCTAAAAGACATAGGTTGTGGAACTCAATTCATCAACATGATCTCTATGCTTATGGGGAATTCCTTGGCTTGAATTAATATCAATCATCAACTCTCTCAAGAAATGAGGTTAAAATGGTCTATTAGATAGGGTTGTCCTCTTACACCTCTTCTTTTTGTCATTGCTACTAATGGCCTTCGCTACTTGGTTAACCATCAGGCCCTTCTAGGACAGATCAAAGGCGAGACTCTTCATAGATGACACAAATGTTTTTTTGCATAATAATCCTAATAATATCAACGCCTTCTGGCCATGTCTAAATGTTTTCTGCACTGCATCCAGATCTAAAATAAATCACTATAAAACTGGTTTGAAGGCCATTTTTGGGTCTGCATCATTATTCTTCACTAACCAAGGATGTAAAGAAATACACAATGGTCACATTTTTTGGCTCCTCGATATCTGAATGGGATTTGAAGTTTCCATGGGCCAGCTTTGGAATTGGGTTATGGACAAATTGGGTACTAAATTTTCCTATTGGAAGGACATGTAGCCCAACTTGGCAAGGCATGCTATGGTGATCTACATTTTCCTCATTCCATCTATTTTGTTGCATGTTGGAGACCAAAATACAAAGAGATGGTGAAGCTTGAAATTATTTGTAAAAATTTTCCAATAGGAGGGGCATGCCCAAGATCAAGCGGGCCTTGCATAGTGAGCCGGAAGTGTCAGGACTCACAATCCCAATAGGAGGGGCATGCCCAAGATCAAGTGGGCCTTGTGTGATGATCGAAAAGTGTTTGGTGGATTGGGCATTCTAGATGTGGGAGGTATGGTGAATAAATTAGCAGCCAAGTGGTTGATCAAAGCATGGTGTAATGTAGAAGTTTCTTGGGTAAATCTAATTTTAAGGGAAAAATCCTCTCTTACACTCCAAGGAATCCCTAGGTGGAAGGATCTCAATATGCTTATCTTGACGTTTCCTCAATGCCCAATGACTCCGAAAGGCTCTAACCTTGTTGATCCATATGGAAGAGTTGGAAGAAGATGAAACTGTATATGAAGGTTAATGAATATTGGACATCAGCAGCCACAATTAGGAAAAATGATTCCATTTGTTTTCCTATGAAGAGAATCAAAGAAGTGGAATCAAAGAACATCCAAAGGGCAGAGGAGCTATGAAACATAGGTCTTATCAAGTGAAAACATCTTTGGAACCATGATAGAGTTCATCGGATAAGATTTGAGGACATAGACCCTATTATGAGAATTGTCTTTGATGACTGGTGCCTTCTCAAATAGATGATCAACTCGTTGGAGAACTCAAAGATTCCTCTCCTTCTTGGGAACAACCCACTCCAGATTGAATTGTTAAGATGGATCAACGGTAATTAGTCTAGCATCAGATGGAAACTCGTGTGTAGGGACCTATATCATCCTCTCATCGAGAACGAAAAATCAGCTCTTGTGTGCCAAACCCTCCACCATGAAATATGGACCAATGCCAAAGCTAATAAAATATGTGGGGCCCCTCACTCATGTAAGTGTTGCCTCAAGGCAAAGAGGACCTTGGACATCTCTTCTTCATGTGCCTATCAAATGGAAACTTGTGTGCAGATACCTGTTGCATCCTCTCATTGAGAACAAAAAATCAGTTCTTTTGTGGCAAATCCTCCATCATGAAATTTGGACCAACAATGCCAAAGCTTATAAAATACGTGAGGCCCCTCGCTCGTTTAAGCGTTGCGCTCGAGGCAAAGAGGACCTTGGACATCTCTTCTTCTCATGCCCTAGAAGGTACCTGATCTGGCAATCTCTCACCAAGGTTTTGAGCTTACCAAGGCAAATCAATTGGAAACAAGCCTTAGTTGAAGAAATAATTGGCTGCTCTTCTACTTTGTGGAATGCCTTCAGAGGAGAAGTCATGCCTCCAAGCCGTTATACCCCCTGCTCTATGGGATATGGGGGATTCCTAGGGTAGTATTCTTCACCTTCTCTGCTCCAAGTCCTTTAGTGAAATTATCAGCAACCTACTCATCTGTGCTCACATACACAAGATCAATATCACCAACTAATACCTTTTCCCTAATGAAGTGATAATGTATCTTGATATGTGTAGCACTATGGATCTGCTCGTATGGTCACTTTTGATGTCTTATAGCAAAAAATGATGTCACCCAATTTTTGCCAACACACCTCAAACGACTTGCCCCACTTTTCATAATAGCAAAAACGACTCGCCCTTATTCTTGCAAATCCCAAAGTGTGTCATCCAATGTTCGTAAGGCAATTGAAGTCACCCTCGTTTGTCTATGACCAAATATAAGTCGCCCTCATTTTACTTCATGCAAAATAAAGTTGCCTTCTTTCACTCTACCAACCCATTGTAGACTTGCCCAAGTTAAGCGTCAAACATGCTCACCCTAGTTTCCAAGTGCCAAAAGAACACTTGCCCATTTTGGCGTATAACCACAAAATTTACTCGCCCAAAGTTTCCACTTTTCCCAAGAAACACTCGCCTTAGTTTGCATTGAAGCCTAATTTCACTCGCCTCCGGATGTCTATATAAGCAATTGTTGAGCACTCATTTGATTGTCACTATTATGTGTAGTGTTAAGACTATCTATGCGACTTATTGTCCTCTATGTTGTATCTCTTGTTGCAACCCTATGTTTGGGCAACATATCCAGTGTGATAGATTGCACAACTATGTATTTTAGAGTTTTAGCTTATTGTTGACCTAATCTTGAAATACATTATGAAGCTTTAAGAAAGTCTGTGGTTAGGGTTGAATTCTTAGTGCTGATTCCAAAGGGCTTATTGACCTAATTTTTGTAAGGTGCACTAGACTCTTCTATGAATCAGTTACCATTTCTTCTTGAATATTTTGTTATCTGAAGTTGCATATGGTATGCGAGTGCGTGGATAGTGATTGACCCTTGGAGTCTAACTCGCTACTTGGTAGCTAACTATTTGTGTTGTAGATAGAAAGGGAGCCTCCCACTTTTCATAACATGAAAAATCGGCTAGAATTTTTCTTGCAAATCCAAATCTCCCAATTCTGGTTCATAAGCCAATTTAAGTCGCCCTAAGTCTCCATGTCCAAGTATAAGTCTTCATCATTTTACTTCATGCAAAATAAAGTTGCGTTATTGCATTCTACCACTCCATTGTACACTTGCCCAAGTTAAGCATCAAACACACGCCCTAGCTTCCAAGTGCCAAAAGAACACACCCATTTTGGATTATTACCATAAAATTTACTCACCCAAAGTTTCCACTTTGTCCAAATAATACTGGCCTCGCTTTGCATTGAATCCCAATTTCACTTGCCCAACTTTCCTCTTGAAGCAAAAAAAACACAACGCGCCTTATTTCCTCCCTAAGTGTGTAAAAGCACTCGCCTAAGTTTTCATGTAAGGCCAAAAATAGGCATCCGACTTTTCCTTTCTACCACAAAAATGAGGCGACTCCAATTTGCATGCACCACAAAAATGATGTGACTCTAATTTGCATGCACCACAAAAATAAGGCGACTCCAATCTGCATGCACCACAAAAATAAGATGAGTCCAATTTGCATGGAACTCAAAAGTAAGCTAACCACCATCCCCTTGCAATGCAAAACTAGCTCCCCACCCCCCCATTATTCTACACCTCAAAAAATTGGCCAACCCCATTGTGACCGACAAAAATGGAAGTTTAGGTGACTCGGGGTAAATTTAGTCATACCAAGATAACCTAAGAGAAGTGAATGGATGCCACTACAAAGACTTTCAGATATTAGGAACAGTGAGGAGCTTGACAAAACAAAGTCCAAAAGTAGGAACTCAAGGGGTTGGTGTCCCACCAGAGTTACTCCTCCCTGCTAGTAGCGCCTTGTGTCATGCTACTAATCACACCATTCTGGGGTGCACAATCCATGTCACGAGCTAATGTTGGCTCTCTCCAAGGATCATATGTGATCGGTCCATACCGCTCATTTGGCGTCTAGATGTTTATATAAGTAGTTGTTGTCCCCTCATTTGGCTATCATGGTTATGTGTAGCCCTAAGACTATCTATGCCACTTCTTGTCTCTCTATCCTATATCTCTTGTAGTAACTCTATGTTTGGGCTACGTACCCAGTGTAGCGGATTGCCAATCTATGTATTTAGGAGTTTTAGCTAGTTTTTGGCCTAGTCTTACAATACACTCTAAAGCTTTATGCATGTGTGTTGTTGCATTTGAATGCTTAGTGCAATTCCAGATGGATTATTAGCTAATATTTGAAAGGTGCAAAAAATTATTATGTGAATCAATTACCATTTATTTGTGAATATTGTGTGATTTGAAGTCGCATATGGTATGAGAGTGTGTTGACAGCCATTGACCCTTGTATTCTAACTCACTACTTCGTTGCTAATTGCTTGTGATGCCAGTGGAAAGTGAGCCTTGCTAGTAAGAAAACTAAGCAAGTAACCTTAGGGGTGGGCAAGTGGCTAGCTGTAAATGAGTAGCGGCTATTTGAGTTGTTCATCTTATCATGTGTTGTATTCTTGGTGAATCAATTGATGCAATTTCGAAATGTTCAACATTTGTGAACCCCTGTACTCTCCATTTGTGAAGTCTCTCCCTACACCGGCATGTTAGAGTGTACTTGGCAAAAACCTCCAATCTGACCATCAATCTCCCTATTTGGATTATTGAGCAAATACATGCAACTAGCCACCAATGGACTCTTGAAGCAATATTGAATGGATGTTGTGCTCTCACTGCATCATTTATACGTGCTTAGCCTATGATATACCCATCTAACGAGCATTTTCATGGAATTAGATCCAGCAATTCAAGAGTAGAAAGTCCACTGCACCCCTGTCCAAGAGGATGAGAGGAACAATTCCATGTGCTCAACCAAGAGGCACCACTTTGACCCCGGATATTCACTAGTTGGGGAACACATTCTACAAACATTTACAATCCGACCTCCATAGTGAAGCACTCATGGAGCATCCACGACTCAACAAATGGCACCACCTCTATCGCCTGACCTTGAATTTACAAGATCTGTTGGCTTAGATCAACTTGGCAATGTCAATTTTGAGCAACTTCTTCAAGAGATCGACTTAGACTCAAAAACTGAATATGAAGGTGATCATCAATAATAGCAACAACAAGAAGAACAACAACAAGAAGACTAACAAGAAATACAAGAGGAGGAAGAGGAAGAAATCTCAGCCTATACAATTGAACTTCACCGACTACGAGAAACTATGGAGAGTGTTCAATCCAAAGGAAGGCTCTCTTTGAAGAGCATCCACATGTTGATGAATCAAATCCTAGCAGAAGAAGGAGTGGACCCACAATTTGTTGAGTCACTACGACTCCTAACGGAGACTAATTGGATTGTTGATGCCACTGATTATATGTCACAGAAATCTTGCACATAGTATGATGATAGGCATATCAAGACAAGACAAAGGCAAGGTAAGAACATCCAAATATCAATCTCGCAAGTTGAAGAGGCCACTACGACTCAAGAAGCAACAACCATAGCTACCATGCTAACTTTGGCAGTAATCATCGACCTAACCATTGAAACTTTTGTACAGAACTCTACATTTTGGTCACTTCACCCTCCATCTCCAACCAAAACTCAAGGTCCCCAAGCCACAGCCACATCAAAGGTTTTCACGCAACCCAAGGAGCCAATCTTCCATACCCCACCCTGCTCACCTCCTTGCACTAAGGATATTGTAAGAACCACCAAAGTACCCACAACCACACACACTTTTAACTTTCCCACCCCAATATCCCATTCGGAACTCTTCTCTTCAATGACCAACCCCTTGTACAATACCTACTTATCCTTAGTTGAACCCAGATTAGGTCACCCAACACGATACCTTGTAATGGGTCACCTAGCCTCTACTACCACCATGTTAGGCTATCCTGCCTCACAGTCAACCCAACGAGTTTTTCCCCTAATGACCTACTCATCCACATTTTCATCCATGTTTCAACCTCAACCACCTTCAACTACACTATCACCTTGGGCATCCATTCTTGAAGCTGCCTTCTAGCCACTAGCCCAATTTGTTTCATGGCAGACTAGCTCTTCCCAAGGTCCTCAACATTTGATGTCTTGACATTACCTATTTTCTCCATTGAATGTTTTGTATCATCACCTATCTGCACTTCATGTTTATTCTTGGGATCTTCTAAATCAGAGAGCAATGCTATATTTCCTGAGACATGATTTGAGCACCCTGAATCAATATAGAAAACATGGTCATCATCCTTACCCTACTTCAATGATAGGTTCATGAGTAATGAGTCCTCTTGACTTTGAAGGCTTCAGTGTAGTTGTTGTAATCCTTCCTTCCTCTGTATCCATTTTGATGGCTGCTATTGTTGTTGTTGTAGTAGTTGTTGTATCCTCCTTTGTATCTGCCTCTATTTGATCCATAGCCAGCTCTATTGAAACATCTTTCTTTGGAATTCCTTGGGTTTTTATAACATTCCTTAGTGGTATGATTAGAGTAACCACAAATATTGCAAGGTTGAGGTGCTTGGGGTCTCCCCCTACCTTGCTTTCCTCCTCTACCTCTTCCTCTAGATTTTCCTCTACCTATGAATTTGGCTTGGAAAGAGCTACCTTCATCTTCATTCTTCTTAGACTTTGACTTATCCTTAGCATTAGCTTTACCAGAGTATAAGGCAAAAGATTGATAACCTCTTGAGGATTCACCATTCTTGCTTATCTTTACTTCATGTGTGAAGAATAGGCCCATCAGAGTGTTGAGGTCAAGCACTTGCATGTCCATGTATAGATCCATGGTAGTTGTGAATGATTCCCACTTGTCATCAGCCTTGATGCCATTGATGATTTGCCTTATGATTTGCTCTTCTTTGATTACCTCTCCAATGCTTCCCAACTGATCAAAGATCTCCTTGATTTTGGTGACATAGTTAGTCACACTTTGCTTGGGACTTTTCTTCAAGGTAGTGAACTCCATCCATGGCCGATTATTCCTTGCTCTAATATTTGAAGAGAAGAAATAAGCAAGAGCTTTCCAAGTTTCTCTTGAGATCTTGCATCCTTTCACATGAGGTAAAAGAAAATCAAAGATTGAGTTTAGGATGTAGGACCTGGCTAGTGCATCCTTTCTTGCTCTTCATATGATGGTTGTCCTTTGCTTCTCATTGTTGGCATGACTTCATCTTCAAATATGTATCCAAATAGATTTCTCCCTTGAAGGTAGGCCTCCATCCTTAAAGACCAAGCTAGGTAGTTGTTTCTATCCAATTTTTCAATGGTGGAAGGAAAACCATCTCCCATACTGATTTAACTTAGCTCTAATACCACTGTGAGAAGAGATGATAGATTCACACCAAAATTGTGCCTGATGCTCCAAGAACCTACTCTACACCTGCCAAGATAGCTTTAGGAATGATAAGTAGACACCTTGTGCTTGCTAAGATGTATATAAACCATCCTAGTGCTTTGGAACATAAATCTCAAACTGATTCATCAAGAGAGACTACTTGACATAAAATAGATGAAGCAAAACTTGCTATTTTTGGATGAGATGCACTCTGGAAATTTACTGACAGCTCACAGCCTACTAGAAATTAACCAAAAATATTTTGCACATCTCTAATAAGATATATATTGAACCTAAAGCAACAAATTTGATGAATTATGATGAACCATATTGAGAGAAATAAGTGTAGCAATACAAGGGTGTCATCTTGACATTTTAGGGACTATCTGCCAAGATACATAGCTGACTTCAAATGAATGTAGCTCATTATATAATGAACCAATGATGATGAAAATTGATATGGTGCAAATAGCCTTATCAAATTACCTATGATATGAACCAATGATATGAAAATTGATATGGTGCAAATAGCTCATTATATAATGAACCAATGATGATGAAAATTGATATGGTGCAAATAGCCTTATCAAATTACCTATATCAATTTAAATCTCAGTAAAATATCAAGTATACATAGAGAAATTAATAACTAAAGTTGACTCAAAATGTGAATGTATACCTGTAGCAGTAGATAAGAAGAGCTCCAAGATGTGGCTTGAAAATCAATCTGTGTTGCACATATGGTACATGATATGAATAGCCATGAAGCTTGGGAAGGAGGAGCACAATGTGCGCTTCACTAATAGCTTGGTGCTTGATCAGAACCTCCTCAAAATATAGCTTAAGCTCTAGTCTGTTCCACAACTACACATATGTGTATAAATAGGAAATTTTGAATTTAAAAACTTGGAGGGATTGTACCTCAAAGTTCCCTAAGGTTTGCGAAATCTCTTGCTAATCAATCTCTCCTAACTTTGGCTCATGATTCGTGCCTATCAAGAACACGACTTTCTCAAATGAGTTTTACTTTTCAAGGTAGTTATTTTCAAGAATTACAAGAGGATATTCCTATGACTTCTCTCATTGAGAGTGTATACAAATAATGCTTCACATTGAGTGATCAAGCACTAGGCTTGGATGAAGTACAACAACAATAGAGTGGCAATCCAAATTCAATACATGGTGAATATTGAGGATACCATGCTACATTCTGAATACTTCCAAAGTATTTCTCATTGATGCCTAACCACTACCTCAGAGTTCCAATATGTGCCATATATCATGCTTCTCATTGACTATAGTGTAGAAAACAAACATGTGATATGCAAGGATCCCACATTCGCTATGCAATTCCAACTTGGCGAAGTTCTCAAGAGAGCCCAATAAGGTAACATGTATCAACCCAATTTACCTCGCAACTTATTAGAGACCTATCATGAAATGATGCGAATATGGTCCACTACCCCATGCACATTATCTATAATCCATGTTATGGCCGGATACCACAAAGAAGATCATAGCCTCCTTTTGCAAGCAAGCTCAAGAATAGTCCAAAGTTTATTTATTGCCTCAACTATCCCTACTTTGCTCCACCCCAAAGACCATGGACAATGGCCTTCATCATTTCCACAATACACCACTAGTCTCCACTTCTGAAGAATATGATAGATGTAGCAGCAAATATGACCATGAAGATATTCAAATGATAATAGTCTTTAAGACATTTAGGAAGGTCAAAGCTCCATACATCTCAGCATCGAGTTTCGGTGAAGGAAATTACAATATAGTTTGTGACATGAGCACTACACCCTCCATCTAGATTATTATTCTTGACAAGATCATATAAAATATTTATCGGCGTGCTACAAATACACATTCAATGAGATGTTCTTAATTGGATTTTGGCAATATCACTCAAAGGCATTTATTTCAAGGCCTACTCATCTTCTACAAATTTTTGTGGTAGAGCAAGCATCCAATATGAGCAATTAAGGTCCGAGCCCGCGTAGCCTAGTGGCTGACGCCTTGAAGCTGCAGGCAGATGACCTGAGTTCAAGTCCTGGCTGGACACGTCCATGAGTCTTCATGAAGGGGTGCCTCTACCTTAAGAGGTTGTATTTCCAATTCATTGTTCTCTGAAAAAAAAAAAATGAGCAATTAAGGGTGCCACATCCTAAAGTCCCATGTGCTAGACTCGGAGTGACTTATGATAGATCTTGCACAAGGACTCACACTAATGAAACATGAATTGGAAGGTCATGTTGTATAGTACTACAGAGACCACCCTCCCCAACAAGGGTCTGTTAGGGACAACAAATGCGACACAGGGGGATTATTAGCAATCAAGGGTGACTGAGTCACTAAGGAACTATGCGATAGGGGAGCCAAAGACAAGAGAGTCAAAAAGATGAACAAGGAGGACCGAGCACACAGAGCAACCAATGCAGAATTAGCAACCAATAGGCCAAGCTACACTCTTTCACAAATCAATCATGTATTCAAACGATGAATGTCATCACTATACACCATTGTAATTATTCATTTTTTATAGTTTCCACTCCATTTTGTTCAAGCTGAGAAGTCCTCAAGCTTGAGGAAAGTTAGAAGAAGCCACATATCAATTTTCATCATTTACAGAGCTCATTTGAACTTCTAAAGTAGTGTACAAACCTAATGTTAAACTAGGCTAGACACTAGGTCTGAACCAAGCCAAAACTAGTCTAAACACTATAAAAAGAGATGGAAAGCTCATTCTAGAGGTTAGTTTGTTTGGGATTTGAGATGGTATGAACTTGTTTGTATCCTGGAACTAGAGAAATACAAGATTCCATTGTTCCCCCTTTTCTGTTGTCATACGTGTGTGTTGTGTGCATGCTTGTGTGCTTCTAACTCATGTACTTGTGCATTCCATGTGCTGGAGGTCATCATACCATCCTCACTTCTCCACGGATTGACAGTTATGAGGTTGATCTCTTCATGTTGGTACTCACCATTTTTCTAGGTCGACACTTGCCATGTGGTTTATCTAGAGAGCTAGATGTTGGTTCATGCTTGGACAATCCTCAGGGTGACTCAGATGGCATGATTCAGTGGCAGCATGCCTTTCTTGAGCTTAGGAAAAAAGCCCCTTCTTTATCATTCATGGTGATACTATTTGTTGGAGCCTCATGCATGGCTTCTTTCTGCTCCTCACATTCCCTCCTCTAGTTGCTAGTTCTTTCGTGATGTTGGGTAGGTGTATGCAGTTTGTCTCCCTTGTTTACATTTCATAATTTCCAGTTGGGTTTTTAGCCCCGTGGGCATTTTTTTAACTAATCAAAAGGATCTTTTTGTGAAAAAAAAACTAGTCCATAGTCTAACTCCTCTGTAGTAACTAAGATGGGTTTTTATTGTCCCCTTTGACATAATTCTAGTAGCCTTTTCCCAAAAGGAAATTTTTCATTCTAAATCCCCAAGCATGAAAGTTGTTCTTGTCTAACTTAGCTATGTGTTATTCAACAAAGTGGGTAGAAGCTTAAGGCCACTTTGGATTGCACTACATCAATTCTAGCTAAGTTCATATATAAAATTATTTTTTCATGGTTTGGATGCACACTCGAAGTCAGTAGTGATAGGGGCGCTCATTTTGTGAACCCGTTGTTGTAGCACATCTTTGATAGGTACAAAGTCTATCACAAGAATTCATGTGCCTACTACACTAGAGCAAATGTTCAATTAGAAAGCTTGAACAAAATCCAGATCAGGATATTATGAAAGCTTTCTATTGATCACTATAGCTCTTTGTCATGAGCCTTGATTGGAGCAATAAGGGCAAGAAGGGGTACTATTGGAGAGAGTCCTTTTATATTAGAATATGGTAAGGAGGCACTTGCTTCTTTTGAGTTCGTCATCGAAAAAGATACAATTGCTAAATGTAGACATCTTCGTCAAGATCACCATTAAGAAATGTAGTTTTAATATCTAACTGGTATAAGGTTCCATCCAAAGAATGCAATAAGAGAAAGTACAATACTGATCATAATCATTCCAGAAGTAGGTGCAAAAGTCTTATCATAGTCAATACCTTTCTTTTGTGCATAGCCTTTGACTACTAACCTTGCTTTACAAATGTCAATAGTACCATTTGCTTTTCTTTTGATTTTTTGACGATCCACAAAACACAAATCACCTTTTTATCTTTTGGTAAATCAAAGCTTCCATGTTTGATTCTTATGAATAGAATCAATCTCTTCTTACATAGCTTTCTTCCATATAGGACTTTGTAGTGCATCTTGAACACTAGCCCGTTCATTCTGAACTGAACTTCGTGCTAAAATGTTATGAATCTAAAAATGTTCGGCCTAATTTATCTCATCTACTTGTTCTCTCCTTGTTTGACTTCGGTTTCATCCTATGAACTCTTTTATACCACTATCGGGATGAAATCCCTCTAGGATTGTGCAGCAAGAAAATTTTTCAAATTTATTTGTTTATCTTCTCTGACCATGATATGATGTCTGACTGCAGAAAGATGATAGAGTTGTAGAATGTTCAAGTATTTGATTGAATTAATTGCTTGTGTGATGAGAAAATATTTTATTTATACATTAGGATTGTACAATACTTCTATGAAGCCATTAACCCCTTAAAATCTCAAAGCCTAATTATATTTTACGAGAAACCATTCAAACCCCCATGAGTTTGACCAAAAGAAGACAAAAAATCTTTGTACATTGAAAAGCCTTGAATAACCATGTAAAGTTTCACCCCTTAGAAACCCCAAAACCTATGAAACCCTAGCTTGAAACCCGTGAAAATTGACCCTTAACCAAACTCACTTTGGGCCCTTGGAAACCATGAGGTTTTAATCCCTGATGTACATATTTAGCCATTGAATGATGTGACTAACCATAACCATGTAAATAGAAGAAGGCATTAAATTATGATAAGAAGTGATGAGAGACGCTAGTAGGGATGTATGCATTTGAGAGAGTAGGATCAGATACCCTATAGCCAATATGAGGATCTAGGTAGGATACTCTCATTTGAAGCTCTTAGTAGAAAGATGGACTTATGTTATATGAGTACACTATGTGAAGTTCTAAAAACACTTAGGAAGTGAAACCTTGACTCCTACTAGTGCATGTCTCTAGATCCTTAGCTATGATTAGGGTTAGGCCTTTCCCCTTTAAAAAAAAATTATGAAGAAAAATAAAGAAGTAGTACATTAATGGTTGCTGGAGAAAAAGAAGAAGAAAAAAGAAAGAGAAAAAGAAAAATAAAAAATAAAGAAAAAAGAAAAAGACAAAAATAATTTTTCATGACTTAGATGTGGTCTTAGAACCACTTATGAGATTTATATGTGAGCTCTACGAGGTAGAGCTATGCAATAGTAGAGCTAGTTGTATTTCCTTACAGGTGTATAGGAACCATACATGAGAACATTTATATAAAATGATGGTTGACCTCGAAACAATTCAATAGGAAAGACTATTACTAGAAAGTCTTGGTAATTTCTATAGGTGCAATTCGACTTATTTTCCAAGGTAGGTATACTAATCGAACACGCTTTTTGATCATGACTTACATACTTTAACATCATGTTTATTTTGCTTGGAATCTACATATGCATAAAAAGATCTTGTTTTATTATTTGAAAAGAAAAACATAAAAACTAAGAAATTTTTCAAAAGAATCTTGATACACTTCTGTTGGATTTTTCAGGTTGGCCCATCAAGAACATGTGTAAGTTTAGTGGGGACAGATGTCTAGATGAAATCCCTCAGGGATTGTGCATCAAGAAAGATTTTCAATTTTATTTCTTTGTCTTCTCTGACCATGATATGATGTTTTGACTGTAGAAAGATGATAAGAGTTATAAATTATTCAAGTATTTGATTGAATTAATTTCTTGTGTCATGATAAAATATTTTAATTGTACATTAGGCTTGTATAATTACTTGTATAAAGCCATTAATCTCTTAAAATCTCAAACCCTAATTATATTTTACCAGAAATCATTAAAAATCTCATGAGTTTGATCAAAAGAAGGCCAAAAACCCTTGTACATTGAAAATGCTTGACTAACCATGTAAAGTTTCACCCTTAGAAATGCCAAAACCCTGAAATGCTATCTTGAAACCCATGAAAATAAACCCTTAATCCCTTAAAACTTACTTTGGATCCTTGAAAACCCTAAGGCTATAATCCCTAATGTACATATTTATCCATTGATTGATGTACCTAACCTAACCATAAGAAACCCTAATTTTTTCCTCATAAAAATCCTAGTTTGGAACCTTGAAATCATAATTTTTCCTAACTCTAACCCTTAGTTTAGTTCAATTCTTTTGTATATAAGTATGAAAAGAAAATAAAACTTTTATCAAAAAGAAAAAAGAAGTAGAATTAACAAAAATGAAAAAGAAAAATAAAAAATTAAAAGAGAAAAATAAAAAGAAATAGAAAAATCAAAATAGAAAGCAATGATTGGATTTTTTGAAAATAGAAAAGAATAAAAAGAAGATTTTTTAAAAATAGAAAAGAATAAAAAGAAGATTTTTTGAAAATAAAAAAGAATAAAAAGAAGATTTCCAAAAAATAGAAAGAAAAAACCTAGAAGGATCTTAAGTTCTAGAAGAACAACCCTGGGAAAACCTATAAATACAAGCTAAATGTTCATTTATTTTTCTCATGGTTTTTTTTTACATACTTCCCTTCTTGCTTTTCCTTGTTCATGTTTTGTGAGTGTTTGGTTTTCTCTCTATGATCCTAGACTCTTAAGTTCTCCATCTTTGGCTACAATGCCTATAGAGAAAGGAGAGAGAGAGAGAGAGAGAGAGAGAGAGAGAGAGATCCATTGGTGATGTGGTTAAAAAGATATCAGAGGTTCCACTATGCCTAAAGGTGAATTGTGCAAAAGTAATTGCAATTGCAAGCGCTAGCAGAGGAAAAGCCATAGGTAAGAAGGGAACTTCTTGAAGCACCAAGGGCGCTCTCAAGGCCCCTGTCGAAAGAATTACGTCATTTTTGAAATCTAGCAGCTATGCCAAATGTGTTGGAGCAAGTGCATCTGTATATCTCACCATTGTACTAGAGTATTTGGTTGTTGAGGTTCTTGAGCTTGCCAGCAACTCTATGCAGGACAACAAGAAGAATCACATAGTTCATAGACATATTCAACTTACTGATGAAAAATTGAGCAAATTGCTTGGCCATATCACCATCGCTAATCCAGGCATTTTGCCAAATATTCATACAATACTTCTTCGCACCAAGACATCCACCCTTGGATCTAAGGAATCCACCAAAGTTTAAGTTATTTTAGAGAGAGACTTCCAAGTTTATATAACCACCTTGGCATATTCTTGAAAAGTGATGAAGTCTCTTTTGGTTCTTCAACATCTCTTTCTTCTAGAACTCTAGAACCTTCTCCAACTTCATCAATCAAAACTTCAAGAGGTACTAATAATAGACTAGGTACCGATGTAGGTAATCAAGTTCTCTCTTTATCTCTATCAAGTGCATCTTTTAGGGTTTGAGAAGCTTCATCACCCCCTTTGTATGATTGAATATAAGAATCCAAATTCCTTTGAAAAAATGCATAAGCATCTGCTTTTATGAAATCTAGAATCTCTATCTTCTTATCAAAAACTTGATTTTCTCAAATATACATTGCATGAGAGTATAATATCATTTATATCTAGGACATTGAATATGTATCTTTGCTTTCAATTGCGTAAACAATAAAGACAGCTTCATTGGCTTTTACATCAAGCTTACCACGATCCTTCTTCTCAATGTGAACATAAGCTAGAGAATCAAAACTTTGAAATAGCTTACATTGGGTTTCGTTCCATGATAAGTTTCATAAGGTATGATAAACTTCAAAGCTTTTGTCAAAGATCTATTTAGAATGGGATTAATTGTATGTATTGCATCATACCAAAAATTTGGAGAAAGCTTTCTAGATGACATCATACTATGCATCATCTCAATAAGTATCCTATTCTTTCTCTCTACAACACCATTCTGTTTTGGCATGTAACCAATAGTGAGTTGATGTGAGATACCTTTGTCTTCAAGAAAAGACGTAAAGTCTTTTGACATTTATTCTCCTTCTCTATCACTTCTCAAAATTTGAAAAATTGATTGACTTTTATTTTCAACCATAGCTAAGTGCTTCTTGAAAATAGGAAAGACTTCTGTCTTTTCTTTAAGACCAAAAGTCCAAGAATATCTTGAGAAATCATGAATGAAAGTAACAAAATACCTAAAAACTTGAATGTAATCTATTCTAATGGGATCATTAACCTCTGAATGTGTAATCTACAACTTCCTTGTGGCCATGATATATCCATGCTTCTTGGAAGGAGGTTTGTGAAGTTTTCCTTTAAGACATCCTTTACATGAGGCATCATCTAGTAAAGCGAAAGTAGGCAAACTCTCCACCGTATCATGATCTTTGATGTACTTGAGAGTTGTGTAATAGATATGAACAAATCTAGCATGCCATAAGTTCATATTTGTCTTAGATGTAAAAGACCTAGCACCATTAGCATAACTAATTTTGTATAATACAAACATGCCACCTTTGTTTTCACCTTAAAGTAAATAATATTTCTCATTAGGTGAGAGGATCTAACATGAATCTTTCTTTAAAAAAAAACTTTAAAACCATCTGAAAAGAATGTAAATATAGAGAGCAAATTCTTCTTCATTTCTGGTACATAAAGAACATTAGAAATTGTGAAATTTCCACCTGCTCTTGACTTTAGATTTACTTCTCCATTACCTATAACATCCAAATCACGACCATCTACAATGGTCACTCTTCTCCTTGAAGAGCTAGTAAGAGAGGAAAATACCTTTTAGCAACCTATCATATGCTTAGTAGCTCTAGAATAAAAAGTCAAGGATTATCAAAGATTGCATTCAATTGTTGCCTAATCAGAAACTATTTCTTCAATAGTAACACATGCATAAGATTCTTCCTTAGATGACTTATGTTTTGAATCATTTTCAGCCTTATTACCTCATGCTTTCTTTTCTCATTAAAAATCCTTGTTCTGTATTTTGCTATGAAATGGCCTGGTTTCTTATAGTAATGGCAAATTCCTTTCTTTGAAATAGATGTAATGGCAGATTTTTCTTTGGGTGTAGAGGAAGCATAAGGATTAGGTGTAGAAGGTTTAGGATTAAAAGACTTACTTTCCTTCTTAGTTTGCTAACTCTTCGTCTTCTTCTTTGTAGTCTAGTCCTTCTTCTTCCCCTTTGCTGATGATAACATGGCTTCATCATTCTCTTCTATACTCTTTTTGTTGATCTTCATCTCAAAGTAAACAAGAACTATAACTCTTCAAATGAAAGTTCTCTATCTATTATAGAGAGAGATAAAGAAGTAACAAAAGCACAATATGTAGATGGAAGTGAGTTTAGAAGTGTGTTTATCATCTCCTCGTCTCAAATACTTACTCCAACACTGAGTAACTGATCTCATAAATCTTTGAGCTTTAAAATATGTGACTAAATAGATTTACCAACTTTCATCCTTGTGTTGGTTAGCTATCTCCTTAGATGAGTTTTCCTAATAGGATTTCTGCTCTAATAGAGATACTCTAACTCTAACCAAGCATGAAGAAAGGTTCTACATGATCGGATTTGAGGTATAATATACATCTTGACGAGAATGTAGAGAATATGAACATTTTAGAATTTTTTACAACAAACCCTAATTTTGAAATTAGGGTTTCAAAAATCTTAAACCAAAAATAAATATTCCCATTCAAACTTTTTTGAGCTTCTATACCCAAAAATTGGCTATCCTAAAAATTAGGATTACTAAAATTTTAGGGTTTTGGCCTATTCTGACATTATTTCCAACAATTGAATCCAAATCAAGAGCACATAAAGATACCAAAGTAGTACATTAAGTCCACATGGAGGTTGTATGATGCTACCATATTATTGGTCTAAGCTAACCTTCGATCCCTTTGAAGAGGGAACTTCAAAGCATATAATTCACTTAAAACCATTTAAAGATGTGCCCAAAATGGAAGCATCTAATAAATTCGATCATAGAATAAGCTGCTTAAATGGCATCGTGTGAAATGGGGTTAATGTTTCTTTCTCTTTTGATATGTCGCAAGGGAGGGATAAAGTATAACATATGAGGCCTCTAAAATAACAAAGATAAGTTGATTGGTACTATAACCAAAGGAGAGACTCTAACACCAATGTCAAATCAAGTAGCCCTTTTTTCTGATAACCTATTTCATGGTACGATAGAAAATCATGGTCTTATCCTCCCAATCTAGTCCCATATAAGTCTCAACCAAGGGGTAGGTTCACTTTCTCACCAGACATGGACTTCATAACACATTCCAACTTAAGGAAAATAGAGGAAACCATAGTTTCAATAAGTATCATTTTCCCTTGTCCTAAAAATTCTAGAATACATTGTAAAATGTTAATTGGGGCTAGAGACTTGAAGGGGGGGTGAAATACTTTTCCATATCTAAGAACAAAGGAGATGATAAGATTTTGGATACAACTAACATGAAAAGAACGGAAACAGCTATGGATACATTGAATAGTGATAAGGCAGTATTCTTGCTTTCGTATCTTCGAGGACCCAAAAGAAATTTGTTTAAACTACACCCTTTTCAACTATTTGTATATTGAATTACGTGCTTCTAAATCAAGTACAAATATAGTGCAAAGGATCTTTTCTAAGAAACTATACATCATTCAAAATAGATTTGGAAATGGGAATGAGATGAACGAGAAATACTCTCGAGATTCAAGCTTACAAGTGTTCTCGGTAGTTAAGCTTAGAACCTTCAAAGACGTTTGCATCACATCATACGTTCAGCCTTCTTGAGATAGCTTTATATTGTAGTTGATGAGAAGGATATGTGCGCGGAAAAGCAATCACTTGTTTCATCACTACAATAGATTCAGGCTTGTAAGGAGGGTTCCACCTCGTAATGCCGATGCGTCAAAAAGAATACACAATATCCGAGGCCCTTCACTCCCTTCTGCTTCTTGTGGAATCTACACTATTGCAATTTGAAGTCATGGTTGGAGAGATAAAAGATAGATTATCGACTTTTCCTGGCCTAAGGTAATTGACTTCAAAAGGACCCAGAATCTTTCCTCGGAAGAAGAAGATAACTTTACGTCAGTGTTTTGTTTTTCTCTTTTTCTAGGAGTACGAGACCACGGCTTGCTTTGCATCATTGGTGAAGTAGGTGATGAATCTTTCGACTTCAAGGGAAAGTACAGGTAACTCACTTCACTGCATGTAAGGTAAAGAGAATGCCCCCTCCCCCCCCCCCCCCCCCAAAAGCCTCCAGGCGCCCATCTACTGTATGCATCATAATGCATGTATGCATGCATTCCTGTGAGTTTTTTGTTGGTGTACCATGCATGCAGTGTGCACCGATGTCTTCAAGGAAATGCTACCCAGGTAAAGTGTGCACCCATCTACGGAATGCATCACAATCGTGTGTGTATAGTCGCGTATGTTTTGTAAGTGTGCCATGCATGTTGTGTACCGACGGCTTCAGCGGAGGTAACAGACTACAAGAAATTTGTCATTCCCCAAGGGTGAAGAGAATTCTCACGATGAAAAGCACAGGTCCATGTATCGCATGGATGCGTGAATGCGTGTATATGAACATCACTTTGTGGTTTGTTAGCATGACATTGCAAATGCAGGTATGTTGCAGACATTAAACATACGCAATATACAGGCACACATGATAAGTGTAGCTAATGTAAGTGAAGGAAAGAAAACCCTTTCTTCGATAATAGGAAAGATTGAGCGTCGATAAATTCCACTTGGTCTTGGAATTTGTTGCATATGTATCAATATGAATGTGTGTGAGTGCATGGATGTCTGCACGCATGCATGGAAATAATGTGATCACACACAGATGCAAGTTAACTGTGTTCAAGTCAAAGAGGTATGCATTTACTTGAGGAAGGGTTGATTGTACACATACATTGGTTTTCGTTCACGTATCTCCAGTTGTAGGCGATGCCTTCCGTTGCTTCCTTGGTGCGATTTGAAGAAAATACCAGCAGTCTGTAGTCGTTGTTTATCATCTCCCTGATTGTTGGCCAGTCCTGTCCATTTTTCGGCATGACGGAAACAGGGAACCAGTATTTCTTTAAGCCGGCGGCTGCGAACACTTTTGTTAGACCCATTGGGCTCTTCACATAATCCTCAATGAATATGCTCACAATCTCTGTAGGATTAGCTGACAAGAAAGTCTCAATTTGCTTCAAGGTGTCGAGGGCGGGAACCTGAAAACAAAGAGTAAGTTCAATGTTGATCAAAATGTTTGATGCAAAGACTTTCGATATGCTAATGAAGCAACAACTTAGGCAAGTTCATGGAAGATGCAATTTATCAAAGCAAAGTGATTACGAAAGCCGTGAAGTTGTAACAAACGCCCTTTAAGGAATGGCACAGCCACACATCGTCGAGGAAGTCATACATATCGAGCATCAAACCGCGGACTCCGTTCTGCGTATTAATCATGTTAAATACCCCTGACCGGGATTGCGGAAGAAGAACAAAGAGATCGGTAATTACATTCAGCTGAGCTGTGACGCTGTCTTCTTGATTGTAAAAGGTGACTCTAGGTTCGCTCGTGTGAGAGGGCTCCCCCACTATGGCAAAGGAATTGTGTGTTGTTAACCAGGCATACCTGTTGAATGGAAGATTTCCGTTCTGCAATATTCAGAGCGAATCACACTTTAGCCTGTAGATTGCGAAGCTCGTTAACGAAACGTGCATGTACACATAATCGATCTTAACTATGTATGAACATCAATGGACTGATCTCATGACTGCGAGCTACAAAGCAACGATGTTCTATAACGAAAGCTCGCACATATATTAGCTTACTATCTCTGTAGTATTAGCCGTGCGGTAGCGATGACATCGGCTAAGCATATCACCGTCTGCAACGCATGTAGAGCAGAAGAGGCCCGCAGAGCAATCTGCAGTTCGCAAACAAACTTGCCGTAACTGAAAGTGAGCCACAAGGTACAATGAGCACTGGTTCAATCATAAAATCTATTGCAAATTATTTAAAGACTATGTAGGGATTAAGATTGTGAACTTTACGAAGAACTCAAAAGCTATATAGAAGGGAGATTCTGAACTGTTACATTACCTTACAGTTTCCATGGGAGCACAAGGCATGGGTATCCCCCATGAGACCAAGCACCAAGAGTGTTGCTAGAAATAGAGCTTTGAGGCAGCGCATTTTCACACAGATGATGAGTTACATCATTAGACTTCCTGTAAAACTGAGTTTTCGCTGTGTAATGCCCCCCACCACTTCTCTGTGTGAATCACGTTCGTTTTATTGAATAGGCGTCTGAGTATCTCGAAGTGAAATCAAAGGCCGATTGATGCAGACGTTGACCGCTGATGAAGGTTGCGGCCGTCGTTGAAGTGTTCTAGCGTGCCTCAGAGTGCGGGAAGAAATTCGAAATCAAGAATTTACAGAAATCGAAGTCTGTGTACGCCGCATCAATGGAAGAGAGAGCAACGGAGGGGCAAAACCTAATGGATTCGGGCATGAGAGATGGAGGTACCTATGAACACGGCAACATGAATAATAACGAGAGTCCGAGACAAGGTCTTACTTTATCCTCGTTCTTCAGCTGCTCAAAAGGGCATGAAGCGCACTCAGCCCGCCTTGAAATCTCCTTTTGTCAGCCAGGGACAAATCAGCATGCACTTGTGCCTCGTTTTTTTGTATGGGGCTGGCAGAGTAACTTAGTAGTTTGTTCAACGCATCCCGCTCCTTTTCCGTCCTTTTGGATGTCGTATGCTTCAAGGTGTCGTTTTCGTTCTTCCCTGATTACCATGCTCTCCATCCTGAGGAAGAGGAAGCCGTGGAGTGAGAAAGAAAGTTCGCCCTTCATGAGCATATGTTGTCTTATGATAATTATGATCGAGAGCCTACTTTCATCTTGTAATTTGAGATCCTTCTTGTTATGGACATATGTTTCTTGCGCCTAAGAAGCATGATCCAGGCGGGAAGTCATAAATTTGATGGTAGAATAAAAATGAAACGAGAAAAGTTTTCCTTCATGGGAAATTTGAAAATCTATAAGCGTTTCAAGCAAAAGAGAAATTCCTGGAGATCCATTGGAGGCTACACCGCCTATTGATGGTTAGAGTAATAGTCCATACATTTGGAAAGAAGCCTCGCTAGGATGAAAGGTAGACTCGACTTCAAAGCTTCGGGATGCCATAACAAGAGGCTTGCGGAAGATAGTACTAAGTTTCTTTTCTTTTTTTTTTTTGTTCCACTAGATAAGGTGAATTTAATATATCTAAGATTCTATAACAAAACTTTATTATTGTCAATGACGAATGCATTGACGGAACTTATCACATGCTTAGTTGTGTGTTACTTGACAAAAGGATAAGCGAAATCCACGGTGTAATAGAAATTACATATAGAGTAGAAATAGAGATTACATTTATAAGACAGCATTCTCATTATTGATTTTATGAATGAAGAGAGCTATCCTTTGGTTCGAACATTCAATTTCGCGAACTCTATTAGTAGTTTTCATGTACTCGAGATTAGTACCTATGTTTGCGTAAGTTTTCAAACTCCTTAATAATGAAAATCCAAGACGATGCGTAATTGTTCTCGTCACTGTAAATGATTATTGTTCCTCCTTAGAGATGAGTACTACCAATGTTATTCCCGAATTATATATGTAAGATCACTGATTGGAGTGTGGTTATTTTTTCTGGAAAAATGCGACACTCCATCGAAGCAACACTATAAGGTGAAAGCTTGGACAATAAGGAATTCTTGTTTGAATCAAAGATGACCTTCCAAAGCTCTTTCTCTAGGGTTATGGAGGATCTCAACGTTTGTTTAAGGGTTTCGATTATTCAAATGATCCGATAATTCAAACTCTACACGTTGAAGGGAAACAAAAACTTATACATAGGGCTGAGATAATTAGCAGGGTTAATATTGTATGGACGAAAAGTATTATTAAAAATTAAAAAACTGATTAAAAGATACTAAGTTCATACTATGAAAGAGTAACGGTGCCCTAATTGCCAATATCTGATTGCAACTACATTTGTTGTTAAATAATCAAGAGATTTGGGAACGAAATTACGGATAATAATACATGTCATACTACTTTGGAAAGAAATGTTACATTTACAATGAAACTACAAGACTCCCTTCACAGTGTTTCGTGAACTTTTTGAGTGGTAGACTCCCCTTGGAAGTAAAGAAAGTCAGCAATGAAGATGTTGTGTGAAAGTGAGGTACAGCATGTCTCCTCTTCTTCTCCCTATACTGTAAACGTTGTACAAGATTCTCAATCTCTTTACATAACTTTTGCATGATGTTGTGTATATTCATATAATGTTGCCTTCCATGAAAAATATGTCAACGGAAGGATGAAAATAATGAAAAATATTCTTGAACGTTTACGTATGTGGACTGCATATTCGAAAGCCTCAATGTGGAGTACATAATAGACGTCCGCAAAACAAAGACGTCTGATAAGACGGAATGACAGAAAGATGGGCATGAAAGCATATGCGAGGTCGTGCGATTAGGCAGCACAAATGGACATGTGATAAAAGTAAACTAATAGAAATCGTGAATCCCAATAAATCACCCGATTTGGAGAGTGTACAAGTCATAAATAGATTATATATATATATATATATATATATATATATATATATATATATATATATATATATATATATATGTCCACTTTCTACAATACAATCGCTGATGTCCAATACAATGGTTTCACGCTCATTAATGCGTGTTGGTATATGATTTCTTTAAGTAATTGGAAAAAATAATCACTTTATAAGCGTTGGAATGTATTATTATGTACGTGCACATAAGCAAAAAAAAAAAATTAGCCACATGCCAGCAACTATTCATATGTTTCCGTCTAAGCTTACAATCATTCCTACTTTTGCAGTAGAATATATGATTTGCATATTACCCAAACTATTGATTCTCACAAAATCTGACGAGTATCACACTATTTATGCCCGTTCCTCGAATATCTCCAACAATTTGAGAATGATTATGACACCGTCCATGTATTACAGTTTACGAATATCATCGACACTAATTACCAAGTGTCGTGACATTTTGACAAGTATTGTGGACAGTGTATCATGATATGTTTCAAGTGGAATTTCAAATCTCATCTATGTCAAGTAAAATTGATTTTAAGTATCATTTATGAAGTGTCATGTATTTCAAATGTAGTAGATACTTACTAACATTCATGATACTTAGGCAATAAACCACTTCTCTATGGGAGAAAAAATTTCGATTTGCTTACACTTCCAATAATATGGGCTAGTGTAAGCTATCTCAGGGGTCATAGTTACACCTAGTTAGGCCTCGAGAGACTTTGAAAACATCACACTAGAATTCGAACAAGTGGGAAAACATTCGGCACAAAGGGGGAGATTGGATCTATAACGGCATGCCAACACTTGAGTCAAGTGGCCATAGAGAGTGTCTAAGGAGAATTTCATGGATCTACTAACATTAAATTCCTCTTTTAGATTTGTTGAAGACTATGGAGGGTAAAGCATCCATCTTTGCTTCCACAGAGCTAAAGAACGCGAAGTACCCTTTGTTTTTAGCACCTAATCTCTACGCACTTGTGGCACAACACTCTACAGAACCTAGAGCACACACCGATATACAAAAACTCATAACACAGAAACAAAGATAGAGGGTCCAAGTGTGATAAGGAATTACTAGAGGGTTAGGAATTAGCTCTAATTCATTTATGCACTTATGATTGGGGCTTGTACTTGGTATTTGGAGGAGTATGATCTCATCTACTAAGAGAACTACTAATAGGACCATATAAGTCCCGTATTCATACTCCGACTTAGAATTGAAATAGATGGTAGCTTTTGAGCACATGCATGCACTTGTTCTAAGCATGGAACGTTGACAATGGAAGGGATACCACATCTTCTTGTAGTTTGTCTCAAGGAACTCACATGGATCATTGTTATGTTAGATATGCTCAATGCTCCACCCTCATGTGACCACAAATGTTCCATGGTGCTCTAAGTTGTAAGGCCCCCATTATGAGGAGAAGCCATTATGAGAGCCCGGACATTTGTGGAACCCGAACTTCCAAGTTAGATGAGGTCTATGTGTGACCGTTGATGGTTGTAGATGATCTTTGTGAGCCTAGCCATTAGGTTAGGTAGGGCATAAACTTCCAGGCCATTGGGTTGCCATTTAAGGTGAAAATAAAGGCCCTGTGGTGTCGCACGGTTTCCCCATAGAACCTTAATGGGGGGAGTGTAGAGGGGGGCTTGCCCCATTTTGTGGGGTCAAGGGGCCTATCCCCCCAGCCCGTAGGGCAACTACTGGTCGTGGAGATATTGTCGGATCATATATTTTACCGACTATTTTGTATCTCCCGACTATGTTTATATGTACCGAACTGCCTTGTAAAAGCTATATAAGCACGACCCAGGTTGAGCAGCCTAACAGTTTGCTGATGGGGAGACTGCAGAGGTGTTTATCACTCGCATAAAGAATCTACGAGATCAAATGGCGGGAGTAGGTGTTCAAAAGTCAAGCGAGGAGCTAGCTCGACGTTGCCTTCGAATCTGTCCACCTAAGTTTGATGGTTTGGTAATTGCTCTTAACACTCAAATCAGACCTCAACCACTAACTTTTAAAGAATTCAGTTCCTTACTCATGGAGGAGGAGCTGCGGCTCAAGGCAAGGAGTGGTGGTAGCAAAGGAGATGTTGCATTCACAGCAAATGCCAAAGGAGGCAAAACAGACTCTTCAAAAGATGGAGACAAAAAGAAGAACGACAAAAAGAAGTTCAAGGGAGAGTGTTTCCACTACAAGAAGAAGGGACACAGAATCCAAGACTGTCGCATCAAGAAGGCAGAAGAGAAGAGTGGCCCTTCAAAAGGTGGCAAGGGCAAGGAGTCTGCCAACAGAGCAGAAACAGAGCTTGAGTTATTTGTTACGATAGAGGAGGTGTGCTCCTTGACTCAAGATTAAGGAACAAATGACTCATGGGTGTTGGACAGTGGTGCATCTCGTCACATGATGGGTAGAAAAGACCTTTACAGTTCCGTACAGCTCTAAAGGAACCCATCACAGTAAAGGTAGGAAACAATGCAAGATGTCCTGCAGAGGGTGAAGGTACGGTTTCTTTCATTAACTCTAATGGAAATATCGCATAAGGAGGAACAACCTGTCTGAGGTGTGTGCTCTTACAACCACTACAAACGTGGGCACAAGTAAGCTATGGCATGAGAGATTCGGCCACATTGGATGCCCTGTACTGAAGGAGATGCATCGTAGGGGTATGGTCGCACACCTACCATCGATTGCCGAAATGAAGGAACCATGTGAAGCTTGCATGATGGGCAAGCAACAGAGGAAGGCATTTCCACAAGAAAGCAAGAACAGGGCAAGATATCCTCTAGAGTTGGTGCATGCTAACTTGTGCAGAAAAATGCCTACATAGGCCTATCTTCCTACTTCATGTTACTTGTCGACTACTATAGCAGGAAGATGTGGGTGTACTTCCTTCACGATAAGGCTCAAGCTTTTGGTAAGTTTAAAGAATGGCTTCAGCTTGTTGAAACTGAAACAGGGAAGAAGATGAAGAAATTCAAGACAGACGGTGGTGGTGAGTTCACATCAACAAAGTTTGAAGATTTCTGCAAGAGTAAGGGAATCAAGCATCAACTCACAGTGGCACATAGTCCTCAACAAAACAGTGTTGCAGAACGTCGGAATCGAACCATCATGGAGATGGCAAGGTGCATGTTGAAAGGAAAGGGTTTGCCTAATCAATTTTGGGCAGAGGCTGTCAACACTGCTGTCTATATCTTGAATCGAAGCTACACCAAGGCACTTGATGGAAAGAGTCCACAAGAAGCCTACACTGGTAAAAAACATTTTGTTTCCCATTTCAAAGTATTTGGAAGTGAATGTTATGTACATGTTCCAGATAGGGAGAGAAACAAGCTTCAACCAAAAAGCATCAAATGTATCTTCTTAGGGTACAGCGAAGACAAGAAGGCTTATAAGCTTTATGACCTTGAGGCTAAGAAGATCATGGCAAGCCGTGATGTGGTGTTTAAGGAGGAGCAGTCACATGCAGTGGAGGAGGAAAAGAGAGCTTCCACTTTATCATCAGGCGAAGGGGCAATCCACTATGAACCTGACCCAAGAGCTATCCCTTCTACACAAGAGAAGGAAGCATCATCTTCAGATGATGAGTCTGAAAGTCACCAACCTGCCGACACCCAAGTGGAAAAGCCATTGCAACATTGGGTGAGGCAGCTCTATGATTTTGCAAACCCCATCCCACAGTCACTAGAACAGGTTGTAGATGGACCGAGGTGATCACAGAGAATAGAGGAACAGAGACGTGCAAGCACCCATATTGTAAACACAACCTTGATGGCTGATCTCATTCAAGAAGAAGCAAAGGAACCAACCAATGTGGAAGAGGCACTCCATGATCCGAATTGGAGGGATGTCATGCAAGTAGAATATTGAAGGAGGTTTTTACACGGATAAGAAAGGTAATGTCTACATGGTAACTAATGAACTAGAGTAAACCAATGAATCCGGGTTACTAGTGCAAAAAATGACATTGAACAAGCCCTAGGACACTCAATAACCATTCATGATGCTCAAGGGGAAGCCAATAGTAGTGAGAGACTTGAGAGGAGATAGAATTCCTCAAGATGATGATTTCATAGAGTTATAATTGATAGAGGGCATTGATAAGGTGTTGTATGTATACCTTGATATAATCATGATTAGCCCTAGGCCCCCCATGAGTAGATGAGTCAAACTAACTAGAGGAGTCATTGGAACTACCGACCTCTTGGTGTTAACTTTAGATTGAGTGTCCTCCATCAGCACCACACTCAGAAGATGAGGTGGTTGCTATCCTAGGAACAATTGAGGTGGAGGACAGCTTTGTTGCTCATAATATCTTTGAGCACATGGGAATTCTTTATACTGAGGGTGCCTTGAAGCCTCCCATGGTTGATCAATCGATGAGTAAGCATATGGTCTATAAGAGCATTGTGGTGGTTGTTGCACTTGTTGATGATTGTAATGGTAGATCTTACTAGTATGATTAGTCCATTTCTAATTTATGTGGAAGTACATGGATAGACCTTGGATCCATGGTCTTCCATAAGTAAAAGGGGATATGTTAGGACTCCTCTCTTTGGAAAATCTTGGGTTGGGTTGCCTCCACCACACTATAGACATCTTTCGAGCATTGGTACCCTTGTTGGTTGAGTGTATACAATCTAGAAGTGGTGTGACCTTTCAACCAAACTTTTCAGACACTAAGTCACCCAACTCTTCCATAGATGAAGTCTGAGATGAGGCACCACTAGACGTGTCATCTTACTTTGTTGAAACTTGTAGTAGCTTTAAGTCCCTAGGTAGATTTTCATCCAAGTCTATACAAGGCATGCTTCAATGTTGTCAAACCTCTTAGCATGTACCAGAGTTCTTATTCCACCTCTTAATCTCTAGGTATCTATCCATGAGTTGTTTGAACTTCCTAGATACTAGCCTATGGTTTTGTGGCTAACCTATTTAAAACTATGGGAAAAAAAGGACATGTCATGCCTTACTCCCCTCTTGGAAAACTCTCCAATGAAATCCTCTAAAAGACAACCTACATTGGAAAAATTAGCTATGCTCAATGGCTAAAACTAAGCTAAAGTCCTAACAACCAAAATGAAACTAGATTCTTCATACTTAGTGAAGAATTCATCTATAATTATTTTTATTTTGTAATATGATCATATGGATATCCAAAACCATCATAGTGATTCTTCATGCATTTGGATACATGCAAGGGTCTATGTCTCCTTCTGACATCTATCAGCCTTGAAACTACTTGTAACATAGGATGCACCGCTAACCTTGACCCATGATAAGTTTTAAGGATAGGGCCCCGAAATATAGGATTTGGCATGGTATTCAAGATGGGTGGAGGAAAATGCATATGAAGGTGAGGTGGAAAGTTAGCCCATTGAAATTATTTTATGCTAGGGTTTTAAGGACTACCACTATTAGGGACACCCACTCCGTGTGCTCTATCTTATATATGAATCTTGTAGCCAATAGATTTTCTATCTCCTCCTTAATCTTTGATAAGTATACATCATTATACGTATATTATCTTTGTTTGGATGGTCTTGCATCAACGTTCATAGTTATCCTTTGAGAAGAAAATATTCGGACTAGCATCCTTAAGCTGGTATTTGTAATTCCAAGCAAATACATCTCCATATTTTATCAAGAAGGACTTCATTTATTGCCTTTCCTCTTTTAACAAATATTTTCTAATACATGTGCATCTCTCTTCGTTCTTTTCCTCCATTAAAATTACCTCCTTGGTTTGCTCCTTGTTATCATATGCTCTTACTCCATCTACATCCTCTAGGAATTGAAAAGCCTATCATTTGTCCTTCCACTTCATGCTTCTTGAGTTTCCCTAGAGCCTCAAAGTATTCTATCTTACTTTCTTTATGCTTCTTCTCTTCTTGTTTAGGATTCTACTTGTGAGAAAAAATCCTTGATTGCAAACATAAATGGATAGTTGATTTTTTTATCCCTCGGAGTGGTCCTATAGTTGTTAAATAAACTCCCTTTGAGTTGAACTCTTGCTCTATTATAGTACATCTTCTTGTTTTGCATTTATTGGGTTTGATTATTCTTACCATATCATGATCTAAGTTTCATTATTCGTTATTCGATAATTCGTTTATTCATGAATAATTACGGAATTTTACAATAAGCTCTTATTATTCGTCCGAATTATTCGGTGACATGTCAGCTTATTCGGACACGCCCGAATAGCATTTGCATAGAAATTCGACCCTTTTCGATCGAAAACATTTTCGATTGATAATTTTTCGATCGAAAGCATTTTTTATCGAAAAATTTTTCGCTCAAAAAATATTCGATCGAATATTATTTTATAAAATAGTTGAACTAGACTCATTTTTTCATAAAAGCTACTTTGTTCTTTACGAACTTAAAGTGTTGTAGAGAGAACAAGGTATAAATTTTTGCCATATTAAATAATTGAAAATATTGTGATTGGTTGACTCATTGATTCTTACTTCACAATAGTATATATATGTGAATTTAAAATCTATTATGATTGATTCTTACTCATTTTTCATAAAAGCTACTTTGTTCTTTACGAACTTAAAATGTCGTAGAGAACAAGGTATACATTTTTGCTATAAATATTAAATAATTTAAACTATTGTGACTGTTTGACTCACTATTGATTCTTACTTCACAATAGTATGTGTAAATGTATGTGCATATGATTAGGAATTTAAAATCTATTGTAATTGTCTGATACACCATTGATTCTTACTTCATCAGGATATGTGTAAGTGTATGTGCATATGATTAAGAATTTAAAATCTATTGTGATATAGTAAATTTATTATTGAAAGATGTAGGTAGATTATGTTTGACTCAATTATGATTTTTACTTCATAATAGTATATGTATGTGTGTGTATGAGTATGTGTATGCATATGAGTGTATAATTGTGAATGAAAAATCTATTGTGATTGTCTAACCCTATTGATTCTTACTTCACAATAGTTTGTGTAAATATTTGTGCATATGATTAGGAATTTAAAACCTATTGTGATTGTTTGATACAACATTGATTCTTATTTCACAGTAGTATGTGTAAGTGTATGTGCATATGACTAGGAATTTAAAATCTATTGTGGTGCATTAAAATTATTATTGAAAGATATAGGTAGATTATGTTTGATTCAACATTGAGAATCACTTTGTAATAGTATATGTATGTATGTGTATGAGTATGTGTATGCATATGAGTGTATAATTGTGAATGAAAAATCTATTGTGATTGTCTGACTCAATATTGATTCTTACTTCACAATAGTATGTGTAAGTGTATGTGCATATGATCAGGAATTTAAAATATATTGTGATTGTTTGACTTAATATTGATTCATATTTCACAATAGTATGTGTAAGTATATGTATGTGTAAATGTATATGTGTGTATGAATGAAAACTAAAATCTATTGTGATTGTTTAACTCAACAATGATTTTTACTATACAATGTATGTGTAATTATAATTTGTATATGGGTGTATGATTGAGAATTAAAGTCTATTGTAATTGGTTGACTCAACGTTGATCAAAATATCTTGTTTGATATTGATTTATGTTGTTTTTTTTGTAGGTATAGTCTTCATAAAGCAATTTGCAAGCACTATGGGAAAGGGAAAAGAATGGTCATATGTGATTGTTCATCAAGAGGGTAAAACAATATCCACAATACAATGCAAATGTTGTGGGCATCGTTATATAGGAAATGCAACTCGAATAAAAGAGCATCTCTTTAGTAAAGGTAATAATGTGGCAGGATGCTCTAATCCAGATAGTGATATATGGGTACATTTTGCAAGTTATGAAAACAAATGTAAATATCAAGGTATCACATAAAAAAGATTCAAAAGCATGAGTAGTTCATAGCACTTTCGAAGTAGCCCAAGTGTAGAACAAGAACGAGTAGATGTGTCGATGACAGTAGAGGATCATCAGGATATTTCTACTCAAGTCTCCCAAACTGTTTTTGAGAATAACCATGTCTAGGAGAATGTAAATCATAGGTATATAAGTTAATTTGAGACAAAAATATGTAAGAGAGAACTCAATTTTGTAATCTGAGTGAGTAGAGAAAAGTCGTGTCTTTTCTGAGAGAGATGTTGAGGAAAAACTTCTGAGTCTGAGAGAGTTTTCCATGGCTATGAGCAAAATTAGGCCAAGCCATTTTGTATACATCTTCTCTGATAATCAACACATGTTTGTGTAGAAGGATTGAGTCTAATTCCTCTTGTATATTGAGTTCTAAGTCATTTCATATGACTATGTAAGGTAGTTGACAGTTACGATTTTTTTGGCGCACATTTGTCTAAACTTCTGAAGATCAGATCTCGAAGTATACTGTAAAGTTTTTCGTAAGTGATAGCTCATTTTAAAGCTACTGTTCTCAACTACATTTGATCAAAAGATCTTTAAGAAACGGGACGCATACTCAGAGAAATCAGCTTAACAGTGAAGGTATGTCAAATCGATGAAGTCAAATCTCAGTTTTCAGACATAGTGAAAAGTTTAGTACAAAATCAGAAGATTTTGAAGTTATTACTTGAAAGTTTTGCTTGTTATGTGTTACTGAACATTAGCAAGAACCTTTCTTAGTAAATGATCAAAGGAATTTGCAAAGATCAAGCTGATACAGGTCAGATTGAAGGATTGAAGAAAAGGCGCAGATTTCTGTGAAGTGAAATTTTGATTTTCACTAAATTCAGAGATAAAGGTTAACATTGTGGGTATTGCTAAGCTAATGATGGTTATGGAGGTATTCTAATACCACATTAGTTTAGTTCTTGTGGTGTTTCACACACCAACAAGTGGTATCAGAGCAGATAAGGTCCCCGAAAGTAAAGGGAGAGCAGATACAAAAAGATTTGAAGAGTTCTTTATCAAAGAAGGAGGAAGCTGAGGTGTTCAACAAACAAAAGTCATCAGATGATTATTTCAAAGTTACTTCCAAGGGTAAAGGTCTACAAAAGGTATCATTCTTTAACTTTATACTTACAGGTTGAAGCAGAAGCAAGGATACCATGGCAGATCATGTGTCCATTGACAAATTGGACAGAGATAACTATCCTGCTTGGGTAATGAGGATGGAAGCCTTACTTATGAGTAAGGACCTAATGGTATATGTGACAGGTGAAGAAGAGAAGCCTAAATTTGAAGATGAGAGTCATCCAAGAAAGGAAGAGCTAGAAGCTTTGAAGTTATGGCAGAAGAGAGATGCAAGTGCAAGAGCTTATATATATAACACTATTACAGATCATTTGTTGCCACATATCAGAGGATTAGAAACAGCTGAAGATATTTGGAATGCTTTGGAAGATCACTTCCAAAACACTACTAAAGCTAGGAAAGCTAGCTTATGGTCAGAGTTCACCACATTCAAGAAAAAGCAAAATCAGAGCATTAGTGATTATGTCACTAAGATGAAGGACTTGGCAGATAGCCTTGGATCTATTGATGAGGATATTGAAGATCATAGGTTAATAGCACAATTACTTGCAGGGTTAAGAGGTGATGAAAGGTGGAAGCCTTTTGTACTTTCAAAAGAACTCTCATTGAACCATTTTGTGCCAGAATTGAATCAATTACTTGGATTGATGCTCACATTTGAGCAAGACTTGAAGTCAGATGGAGACAAAGGTCAAAGTTCTGCAATGTACATGAAGAACAAAAAGAAAGGAGATAAAGGCAAGGCAAAGGATGAAGAAGAGTCAACAACTCAAGTAAATTATGCAAGAGGAAGAGGTATTGGCAGAGGTAAAGGTCGAGGAAATGGAAGAGGTAGAGGTAATCAGAACAATAACAAGAAGACATGTTGGATTTGTGGATTGAGCAATCATCTAGCATATGATTGTTGGCATAATCAACAAGGAGCAAGCCAAAATCAGAACAACAATGGCAGAGGAAGAGGTGGAAGATTTCAGAATCAATTTCAAAGAGGAAGACAGAATTCAAGAGGAAGTTATGGAAGAGGTGGTGGAAGAAATTGGAATCAGAACCAATCTTATAACACCACATATTACAATTATGCGAATGATACACAGAATGACACTCATACAACATTGATGATGAATTCAATAAGTTCATCAGAGAAGGAGGATCTCAAGGTATTTTATATTGATTCTGGTTGTTCAAATCATTTGTCAGGTAATATAGAATTATTGTCAGAATTGGAAGAAGGCAATTCAAGTCATACAGTACAAACAGGTGACAATACAAAACATAGTGTGCATTCAATTGGAAAAGTGAAGTGCAAGAGTGGAGCTGATTTATTAACAAATGTTTTGTATGTTCCAACAATACCAAAGAATATGATTAGTGTTGGACAAATAGTGGAGAAAGGTTTTCAAGTCAGATTTACAAATGAAGGAGTATTTGTTGAAGATCCAGAGGATGCATACAAACCCATTGTTTGTGGTAAGAAGGAAGGTAGACTTTTTACTCTCAAAGTGCAAGGAAATGTTGGTCAAGCCCTAATCACACATGGTGATGAAGTAATTACAGAATTAGATCTTTGGCATAAGAGATTGGGACATTTCAATGAAAGAGGAATCAAAACTATGGTGGAGAACCAATCTGTAATGGGGCTACCAAATGTGAAGAATCAACATATGATATACAAGTGTGAAGCTTGTCAAATGGGAAAAGCACATAGACTACCATTTCAGAAGAAAGGTTTCAAGCATGATGGTTTGCTTGAACTCATACATACAGATGTATGGGGACCAACAAAAGAAGGTTCAATAAATGGATCTAGGTATTATGTTTTGTTTATTGATGATGCTACAAGGTGGATAACCCTTTATGTTCTAAAAGAAAGATCAGAAGTTTTTGGAGCCTTCAAACATTTTCATGCTTATGCAGAAAGAGTTACAGGTCAAAAACTCAAGAGGCTAAGGTCTGATGGAGGGGGAGAATACTTCTCCCAAGAGTTTAATGACTATCTTTGGAATGCAGGTATTAAGAGAGAGATAACTTGCAGGTATACACCTCAACATAATGGGGTGGCAGAAAGGAGAAATAGAACATTGGTTGAATTTGCAAGAGCAATGTTAAAAGAAAAGAATTGCCCTAATTATCTTTGGGCTGAGGCTGTAAATACAGCTACATACCTTGTGAATAGGCTACCATGTGGAGCTTTGAATGGTATGACCCCTTATGAAGCTTGGTGGGGTAAGAAACCAACACTTGATCATTGTAAAGTGTTTGGGTCAATTGCCTATGCTTATGTGCCATCACAACTCAGACATAAGCTTGAACCAAAGGCAGAAAAATATGTGTTTATTGGGTATGATGAAAAGCAAATGGGTTATAGGCTATGGAGTCCTTTAACTAAACATTTTATTGTTTCCAGAGATGTGACTTTTGATGAGCAGAAGAGTTGGTATGCAGATAAAGATTGTGATCTTGAAACATTTGAAGAAGAGATAAGAAGGAGTGCAAGAGGTAAGTCACATATGCAGATAGATGGAGATGAAGAACATATGCAAGCAAGCACATCAAGAGTTGGATCATATAGAAGGAATGAAGATGGACCAATATTTGATGAAGAAGTACATCCAGATATACATGAAGAGTGTGAACCAAGAAGGTCAACCAGAATGAGGAAGCAACCTACAAGGTATTCATATGATACTTCTTACTTGACTCAGAAAAATTATGCTTACATGGTTAAGGAAGATGAAGAACCTCAAAGTTATGATGAAGCAAAGGGTAAGAGACAATGGGAAGTAGCAATGAAGGAAGAGTTTGATGCACTTGAAGAGAACAAAACTTGGGAACTTGTTCCAAAGCCTAATGGTAAGAAAGTGATTGGAAATAAATGGGTTTACAAAATTAAGAAGCATGCAGATGGAAGAATAGCCAGATACAAAGCCAGATTAGTGGTTAAAGGCTATGCTCAAACTTTTGGCATAGATTATGATGAGACATTCAGTCCTGTGGCAAAGATGTCAACCATAAGGACAATCATTGCCATTGCAGCATCAAAAGGATGGACATTGAGTCAATTGGATATTAAGAATGCATTTTTGAATGGATATATATCAGATGAGGTTTACATGGAGCAACCTCAAGGGTTTGCAGATCATAAGTTTCCAAATTATGTTTGCAGGTTGAGAAGAGCTCTTTATGGTTTGAAGCAAGCTCCAAGAGCTTGGAATTATAGACTTGTAAAGTATCTTAATGATCTTGGATATCAAAGTTCAAAGGCAGATGCAAGTTTACTTATCAAAAGAACAGATGAAGGTATGATCTACATTTGTATTTATGTAGATGACATTATAATCACAGGTACCTCAAATGAAGGAATCAAGGAGGTGAAGAAGCTACTTGAGAAGGAATTCAAGATAAGTGATCTAGGAAAATTGTCATATT
>MU260284.1:0-77500 GCA_020310875.1 Ceratopteris richardii
ATATATATGTATATATATATATAGTATATTATATATATATATATATATATGTACATTATAGATATATATATATATATATATATATATAATATATATATATATATATATACATGTGTGTATATATATATATGTATAACATATATATATATATATATGTATAAATACATATATATTTATACATATAATCATATATATATATATATACATATCTATATATATACGTATATATATATACATAATATTATATTATACTATATATATATATATATATCTATGTATATATATACATCTGATATACTATATATATCTATATACATAGATATATAATGATATTATATAGATAATATATATATATATATAATATATATATACTATTATATATTTATGTATATATATACATATATATATATATGGTATCCATTCTATAATATACTATATATATATATATATATATATATATATGTATATATATATATATATATATATATATGTATATAATAGATTATATAATGTATATATATATATATATATAATTATGTATATATATATTGTATATTATATATATATATAGTATATATATATATTACACACACACACACATATATATATGTGTGTGTGTGTGTGTGTGTGTGTGTGTGTGGTGTTGTGTGTGTGGTGTGGTGTGTGTGTGTGTGTGTGTGTGTATATATATATAGTATATAATAATATATATATATATATATATATATATATTATATATATATATATATATATATATATATATATATATATATATATATCTATATATATATAATATATATATATATATATATATATATATACACACACACACATTATAATTGATGTCAATAGGTGATGTAGTGTCTAATATCATGCTGTTTCATCTTCTTGTCTTATGTTCATGTTTGCAATGTAAGAAGTTCATTTTTCTGATTCTTGATTTTGTGGTCCTTCAGAACTTTGCGAAATCTAGATGGAAAGACACCATTGGATGTTGCAAAGCTTAATAATCAGAAAGAAGTAGTGCAGCTTCTGGAAAACAATGCATTTATTTGAAACATTTCCGAGGTGAGATGGTTTCCAGTTCAAGGAAGCAACTTCATATGTTCGAGCATAATGATGTTTTCATTGATTTAGATGAAGTTTTATGTGATTCATTTCAGAATTCGGTCCAATTAAACGTTTTGTTGTAAATTTATTAAATACTCAGTTTTTGTTGATATTCTGACGTTCTTTTCCATCCTATATCCTACGATCTATTGTCCTTTTATTTTAAATGAGCCTGTTTTGAGTTTTATCTTATTGTTCTATTCGATATTTCTTATTGGAAGTTTATTCGCACTAAATTCAGTTTCCTTAATAAATGCAAGGATGTACTTTGGATCACAGTCTCGAAATTTTGAGTCAGTCTAGTATGTTGTAGCACCAGCTTATGATGTCTTCTTTCGGTGATGTCTTATCATACTCTCATGTGTGTGTGTGTGTGTGTGTGTGTGCTGATTTGCGTGTGTAGATGTGGGCATGTGCATGTAAGTGTGCACATGAATGTGTGCATGTGGGTATGTGCATGTATGTGTGTGCATTTTTGTCTACACAGCATGCACATACACATATGTAGATATGTGCATGTACACGTTCATGATCGTGTGAGATTTCCCTGTTGCTTTCAAATCTTGGGAAAACATGATGCATAATAACATGTTGAACCAAATAATGCATGATAAATACATTAAATCACTTGGTAGATGATCAGTATAGGAATTGGATCTCGTTTTCCAAGCCAAGTATGACTATAATCTGGGGCCTATTTATAGACAGCATTATCAGAAGGTGTATTATCTTTATGCTGAGTTTGATCCATTAAATTTATGCTCCTCCAAGAGACGACTGTATGATCTTTGAGGCATATGCAGGAGAGAGACACTAAAATGTCATACACAATTATGCATGAAAACATTTACTTCAGTGCTGCTTGAAATGAAGAATGGGACATAAACTAGTACTCTCGGTGATGGATTGATCACACTAAATAAACATGAGGAGCAGAGCTTTCCTCTAGTGTGTCGCTTTGTACTAAATGAAATTAGGAAGTCTTTTGAGGCATATAGCTCAGGGGATCTAAATGTGAAGATTGTCTCAAATGTCACTGTACAAATGAGATACTCATATTGCAGATAAATCAAAGAATTGTGGGAAGAAGGCTTTATGATAACATAAACTGATCTCTATGATTGGCAGATGAGAACGAACTTTTGCCATTTATACATATCATGATGGCACTCTCACTTGGATTTTTTCATGCCCTTTTTGCACAAAGCTAGGGGTTGAAAACCATACACTTCTTCATGCAAGTCACCATTCAGAAATGTTGTTTTAATGCCAAACTCATGTACATTCCAACCATGATGAGCTGAAAGTGCACATATGCTACGAACAGTAGACATTCGACAAGTAGGAGCAAAGGTTTCATCAAAATCAATGCCTCTTTCTTGTGCATAACCCTTTGCAACAAGCCTCACCTTATACTTGTCAACGGTTCCATCGAGCTTGCGCTTCAGCTTATATACCCACTTTGTGCCAATGGCCTTCTTGCCAGGAGGCAAGTCACATAAAGACGAAGTACAATTCTTTATTATAGCACAATTCTTTATTATAGCACCGAGTACGATATGACAGAGGTGCATCTAATTTGCTGTCACACAAGGTCTACACCAGCCAGTTTGGCATAGTTTATGCCTGCTCAATATCAGCTCTCTCATCAAGCGCATCATGTAAATCTGCATCATTTTCTACATCAGAAATGGGATGATCTGCATCATCACATGAAACCTGCAAAAGCTGAGAAGTTGCCTCATTAGGACCAGCACTAGACAGTCCACCTGTAAAAAGAGGCAGTAAAGTATTATACATTGTCTTTGGAGCTAACAGATGTCCCCTTAGTACATGAAAGCAATGTCTGAATAGCATCTTCCACAAAAACATCACGGCTAACCAGAATGCATTTAGTATGTGGATGATACAGATGATAGTCTTTACTTTAAGAACTGTACCCAACAAAAATACATTTTACTGCTTTATCATTTAATTTTCTACGATGTTATTCAGGCACTAATGCATATGTGAGACAACCAAAAACATGCAGATGAGCAACAGATGGCTTGTGACCATGCCAAGCCTCATATGGAGTGATAGACTGCAACGCTTTAGTGGGACACCAGTTAAGTACATATGCTGCATATATGAAAGCCTCAAGCGAGAAGCTATGTAGTAAAGCTTGACTCTTGACCATAGACCTCGCCATCTCCATGAGTGACTTGTTCTGTTGTTCAGCAACTCCATTCTGTTGAGGTGTATACGACATTGTACACTGACGTTTTATCCCATGTTCAGTCAGAAATGCATTAAAGTTAGAAGACATATATTCCCCCCCTTGATCATAACGAAGGGTGTCAATTTTACATGCTGACAGATTTTCAGCCAAAACCGGAAACTGTTTGAAGCACATAAATACTTTAGACTTTGTCTTCAATGGATATACCCATGCATGCCTGGAAAAACCATCGATGAAAGTCATGAAGTAAAGATAGTTTCCAAAAGAAGGTGTCTGTATAGGACCACCGACATCACTATGTACAAGCTACAATTTTTGAGTAGCCCGAACTGAACCATCTTTTAGAAAGGAAGAACGTTGCATTTTGCCCAAAATACAGCCTTCACAAACATGTTTTTTAGGCGCCTCAAGTTTGGGCAAAGAGGACACCATTTCAGATTTCTACAAGCATAGCAAACTAGCAAAATTAAGATGACCAAAACGTGCATGCCAAAGCTTTGCATCTGACATAGCATGAGAATCATGTATTGCACATGCCAAATCATTTACAGATCTTTCATAGTCTTTGAGCTTATATAGTCCACGACATAAAATGCCAGAAGCAATAATGACGTCGTCATTTGATAGACATGAACTGTACATCTGTTATCAACAAATTTCACAACCAAGCCAATCTTGGCTAATGAAGAAACTGATAACAGATTTTTCTTAATCCTTGGCACAAACAAAGCATGTGACAAAGTGAAAGAACTACCATCAACGGTAGTCAAAATGATCTTACCAACTCCCATAACATGATAGAAGTTGTTGGTTCATGTAATAGTATTCCCTGTAGGGGCAGGCTCGAGTGAAGAGAAGAAACTGCGCTGCGAGGTAATATGTTTGGTTGGCCCACTTTCAAAGTATCAAACATCTGAGTCTACTGCAGGCATGCACTGTTCATGAGAAGATGGGTCAAAACTGTAAAGAGTAGTAAATGCCCATTCTTCTTCCTGCACAAGATTAGCAGACTCTGATTTCGGTGTAGAGGCCTCTAGAACAACCAATCTGGTCTCTTTCTTCTTTGCCTCTTTAGCAGCCAGTTTTAGACAACTCTTGATGACATGATCATTTGCTTTACAGTATTTGCAAAATAATTTCTGCTTTTTTGATTTCTTCTCATATTTGTCTTCCTTTTTCGAATGTGCATCATTTGCATATTTCTGCTTACTAGTAGAAGAGCTCTATTTACCTTTACCTTTGTGACTAGCCAGGAAAGCTTGATCTGCAACACACATTATAGACCTGTTCTGGCTAGATTGGTCTTCCTGCAACATAATAGAGACTAACTACTCAAATGACAAGGCTTTTGGATTGCCTTTCATCATCAAACGAAGAGTAGAAGCAAAACTTTGATATGAGTCAGGAAGACCATTCAAAACAGTTTGCACAAGTGAGTTATATGGTATAACTTCATCATCAAAAATTGACTATTCTTTCAAATCCTTGATCTTTTTAAGAAAACCGACTATAGAATCACCTTCATTCATGTGCTCACTCTCCAATTGCTTTTGGAGGTAAGCAACACGAGCCTCATTCCTAGCCAGGTACAATGTGGCAAGTGTATCCCAAGCATCCTTAGTTGTATTTCAAGATCGAATGTGAGGAATAATAGCATGTTTGATACACAAAGCTATCAATGCATGTGCCTAAGCATCTTTGCCATCCCAACGAATTCGCTCTGCAATAGGTGCAACAGAAGCAACACAAACAATAGAATATCATAATCTTTGACACGATCTCCATCAGCTCCAGCACCTGTATATGCAATATCTGTATTTGTAGGTGTAACAAGATGTCTTTCAACACCCTGCATAATATTCCATGGTCCTGTTGCGACCAATACATGACGCATCATATAAGCCCAACTTATCCTCAACAGCCAACATACGGAATACATCACTGCTTTCAGCCATGGCCAGTGTCTAAAATACCTTGATGCAGGAAATCGACTGTATAAGGGGAATGAGATGCAAATATGGTAGAAATGAAGACATGGAGAGTTTTTGGACAATATGCAGAGTCAAATCTTGTAGCAAAATCCTCACAAGTGACTACTTATTGACTCACTTGTGATAACTTTTCTTATTGATGCATCAAAATCAATACAATGAATGTAGTATTGTACTATACGTTAAGTGACACAAAATGAAAGTGACTGGAGAATTGAAGATTAGTAGAAATCTGTGATTGAAGATGTTGAAGTTTGGTTCAACTAACCAACACAATGCCTTCCCTTTTGCTTCTTGAGGTCTAGTGCATGCTATAAGCTTCAACTTAATGCAATAAAGCAACCTATGTGCTTTGAAAGATCATTGAGAAACAATTGATTCAAAATAAATTGATTTTTTCATAAGCGAGTGCATAGAACTTGATATTGATGGTGAAACTTGCAACTTCAAATGCTCAGTGCTTCAAGCTTGATTACAATTGGCTAAATTCCTCTTAGAGGATGGTGAATTATAGGGCTGAGTATCTATTATGCATAAGAGTCATATTTATAATTAAGTTATGCTCAAATTATAAGTTTAACATCAATAGGTGGTGATGCCTCCTTTTCAAGAATCTGCAAAGAAGAGCCTCGAGAGCTCAAAACATTTGTTTCTCATAATATATGAAACCAAATGATATAAGATGTTATAAACATAAAATAAAGACTGATACCTTTCCAATGAGCCCTTAGTCAAACATTGAATCTTTGTGGAGTAGACCTATCATCTTTGATCCTTCCAAATCTACATCTAAATACAATTTGAAGTCCAAATGTGATGTATAGGAGTAGAATATACCTTCATTAATTGTGCATTTGAGGTACTAAAGTACTCTCTTAGCTACATACACGTGTGGCTTTCTTGCAGAGTGCACGGACTGGCTTATGACTCTTACACTATATAAAATATATGCCCTTGTATGTGTAGCATAGATTAGACTACATACAAGACTTTGATACTCTTTTATATATTCAATATGTTCAACTTCATATACACTAAGTTTATGATTCATTTCCATGGGCATTCATATTGGCTCTGCATTATCCATCTTGAATTTAAGAAGTAGATCTTGAATATACCTTCTTTGAATCAAATCTATCCCTTGATCTATATAGCTGACCTAGATACCTAAGAAGAATGTGAGTTTCTCCTAGGAGCTTGTTTAAAAACATACAATGCTTACTTAATCTTGCATACATAACTATGATAGTTAGGGTTTTCAAACCCTAGGGGTTGTGACATGTATAGCTATTCATTCACCCATCCATTGAGAAAGCATTATTGACATCAAGTTGAATTAGCTTCCAATTCCTTGCAACGACAACATTAAGCAAGGTCCTGATGGTGGTCATTTTGGCAACTAGTGAAAAAGTTTCTTCATAGTCTATGCCTTCAGTTTGTGCACATCCTTTAGAAACCAACCTTGCTTTGTATCTAAAAATTCATCCATCTGAATTCATTTTCAATGTGTAGACCCATCTACAACCTATTATCTTTTGATTAGTTTGCACTGGAACTAACTCCCATGTGTCCACTTCCTTTACATCTTTTATTTCTTCCTTCATGCCTTTCTCGCAATTAAGATTACATTTAGCTTCTTCATAAGCTGATAGTTCCTTTGAACTTGAGTCTTTTGCTGAATAGATAGTGTACTTGATTATAAAGGTAGAGTCATAACCATACCTTTTAGGTTGTTTTTTCTCCCCAGTTGATCTGCTAGGAGTGAAATTGGACCATTATCCACATTCTTGCATTTTGGCTTTTTCTCTTGATTTTTAGAGATTGTAGCCTCTATTCCTCGATTCTTCTTCTTCTACTATTACATAAAAAGGAATGTACAACAATGACCTAAAAACAAGAGTACAACTCCTGCAATATATAAAGACTAGTACATAAGGAAAAACCCAATGTCTGTGAATGAGTGAGCTGACAAGAAACAAATGAGCCATCACTCTCGATTCATAAATGTAATAAAGCTCAATGAAGTCCCTGACATATATCGGAGTGACCACTATGCATGTCAGATAAATAAAAAATGATGCGTGTCATCCTGGATCATCACATGTTGAGCTCGATATCTCAACAATGAATACAAGCTTGATAAGCTCTTGTTCAAGCAATAGAGTATGTGTGAGTTGTGGATGTTGAAACCCCCAATGGACCTAAAGTACAAAGGCCTACCATGAAACTAGTTTTCATTGTTCTAAAAGGCTTCTCCTTTTCATTGCCTTACCATCCTATCCTATATGTCAATGCCATTGTGATATTTGTTGTGTTTCACACGATTACTTTCTTAATTATTCTACATATTATTGTATCAACAACTAGTATAGGAAATCTTCCGCTCCACCCTCATAATAGATTACTACATCTAAAGATCCTCTTGCAATTTAGTGCAAGAGGATCCCTCATAATAGATTGTTACATCTAAAGATCCTCTTGCAATTTAGTGTAAGTTTAATAAAGTGGGTGATGTGTTGAAACCCCATAGAGAAAATCCCTCGTAAACATGCTCTTCTCAACCCATTTACCTTTTGCTCTTCAATAATGAGATACTCCTCACTTAGCTTGTTCTTATATGAAGGAGTAGTAGATTATAATATCTAGTGTTACTCCTTGTACTCACATGGATTGTAGGTTTATAGATCCCAACCACCCAATTGATACTACTAGTCTGAAACTTGAATCTCTCAAGTACATGCTATTAAACAAATGGATTTATTCAACATTGTTGAGTTGGGCTAAGCAAGGTTGTTGCTCAAAATGGATTATTCTTGTTACTCTATAGTTTGTGATAAGTGGCAAAAACGCTCAATCTTCATGGGCATCTTCTATGAAAATTTCACTATATGGGCATGGGTTCTTGAAGATATAGAAAGTTCATCAATAGGTGGGAAAATCCTTTATAAATAAGAATAGAGGTACCAACTCAAACCTTGGGAAGTTTCCTTACCTTTTTCTAAATGTAGAGCATGTTAATTTTGGAGGTTGTATGAAACAAGAATGGAATATAAAAGACTACATGGTGAGACAATTGTGTAATGATGCAAGTAAAAAGTCTTCTATATCTTGCAAGATGGAGGAAACCTTTATATGGTAATTAATATGCTATTTATAGCCAAAATAGTAGGTGATCCTCCCCCATCCTTGCCTTGAGAGAGTCAAGATAACTCTCTAAATGATCATGAATACTAGAAAGAAGAAATATGCATTTACATTAATCTTAAATATCGTGAACCAACCTCCTCATCTAGTAGAGTGATAGGGTGTTTTTCGTAATAAAATAATGGAGGAAGCAAAAATGGTTGATGATAAAAACTGCCCTTTTTCTGATTCTCATATAAATCATGACCTTGAATCCTTTCCCATTCATGATACTAGCTACCACTTGATAGGTACACCACCCCTAGGGCATCATAGATTAGAGGACACTCCCTTCAAGTGATTTTAAAAGGAAGCATACCATCTATGGTTTGCTCCGTCGGCAGGCCTACCCTCATGTTTTGATAATTGATGGAAGAAAGGACAAAACGTTGTTTCCTTTGAGAAAACCTTAGTGATGAATGATATTTTGGCCCCCCTTGAGAAGGTGATTAGGTCATCAAATTAGATATTTTTTTGCTTCGATAGACCTCGTAGTGTTAGCACTCTTATTTTTTTCCTTTATAGTTTATCAGTTGCTCAAACAAAGAAGAAGATCCCTAGAAGACGTAATCAATGTAAATCATTACAACTTTGAAGACAACCAAGTGCTACAACTAGTACCCAAAAAGAAGTATATGAAGGAGCTTACCAAGCGACGCTTGCCCAATGAGGGCTCCTATATAGAAGCAATGAAAAAATAGATCCTCATCTCATTAGTACTCTCCCTTCAAGATTAACCTATAGAAAAAGAAGGAAAAAGAGGCATCGCCATGGGTGAATTTGATGAAGTCTCACTTAAGTAACAAAGAGGGTATGTATATAATGGTAAGGTGCTTCTATGGTCCCAAAAAAGTCAATAGCGGGATCAAATATCCTCTTTGATTTAACTTTGACGTCCAAAAATGGCTAGTATCAACCAAATCCCTCCTTTGTTACTACGTGATTAGATAATATTTTCCTTCCCTTCTAGTCAATCAAGTTCAAGTGGTTTAAGTTAGCCTTATGCTTGATGGGACAATCTTACAAAGCACCCCTAACAGGGAGGTATGGACGTCTAGAGGGAACACCACAATCTCGTAGGATATTCACTATCAATGTTATTCCAAATGTGATGTATAGGTGTAAAATATACCTTCATTAATTGTGCATTTGAGGTACTAAAGTACTCTCTTAGCTACATACACGTGTGGCTTTCTTGCAAAGTGCACGGATTGGCTTATGACTCTTACAGTATATAAAATATATGCCCTTGTATGTGTAGCATAGATTAGACTACCTACAAGACTTTGATACTCTTTTATATATTCAATATGTTCAACTTCATACACTAAGTTTATGATTCATTTCCATGGGCATTCATATTGGCTTTGCATTATCCATCTTGAATTTAAGAAGTAGATCTTGAATATACCTTCTTTGAATCAAATCTATCCCTTGATCTATATAGCTGACCTACATACCTAAGAAGAATGTGAGTTTCTCCTAGGAGCATGTTTAAAAACATACAATGCTTTCTTAATCTTGCATACATAACTATAATAGTTAGAGTTTTCAAACCCTAGGGGTTGTGACATGTATAGCTATTCATTCATCCATCCATTGAGAAAGCATTCTTGACATCAAGTTGAATGAGCTTCCAATTCCTTGCAACTACAACATTAAGCAAGGTCCTAATGGTGGTCATTTTGGCAACTAGTGAAAACGTTTCTTCATAGTCTATGCCCTGAATTTGTGCACGTCCTTTAGAAACCAACCTTGCTTTGTACCTAAAAATTCATCCATCTGAATTCCTTTTCAATTTATAGACCCATCTACAACCTATTATCTTTTGATTAGTTTGCATTGGAACTAACTCCCATGTGTCCACTTCCTTTATATCTTTTATTTCTTCCTTCATGCCTTTCTCGCAATTAGGATTACATTTAGCTTCTTCATAAGCTGATAGTTCCTTTGAACTTGAGTCTTTTGCTGAATAGATAGTGTACTTGATTACAAAGGTAGATTCATACCCATACCTTATAGGTTTTCTTTTCTCCCTAGTTGATGTGCTAGGAGTGAAATTGGACCATTATCCACATTCTTGCATTTTGGCTTTTTCTCTTGATTTTTAGAGATTGTAGCCTCTATTCCTCCATTCTTCTTCTACTATTACATAAAAAGGAATGTACAACAATGACCTAAAAACAAGAGTGCAACTATTGCAATATATAAAGACCAGTACATAAGGAAAAACCCAATGTCTGTGAACGAGTGAGCTGACAAGAAACAAATGAGCCATCCCTCTCGATTGATAAATGCAATAAAGCTCAATGAAGTCCCTGACATATATCGGAGCGACCACTATGCATGTCATAGAAATAAAAAATGATGCGTGTCATCCTGGATCATCACATGTTGAGCTCGATATCTCAACAATGAATACAAGCTTGATAAGCTCTTGTTCAAGCAATAGAGTATGTGTGAGTTGTGGATGTTGAAACCCCCAATGGACCTAAAGTACAAAGGCCTACCATGAAACTAGTTTTCATTGTTCTAAAAGGCTTCTCCTTTTCATTGCCTTACCATCCTATCCTATATGTCAATGCCATTGTGATATTTGTTGTGTTTCACACGATTACTTTCTTAATTATTCTACATATTATTGTATCAACAACTAGTATAGGAAATCTTCCGCTCCACCCTCATAATAGATTACTACATCTAAAGATCCTCTTGCAATTTAGTGCATGAGGATCCCTCATAATAGATTGTTACATCTAAAGATCCTCTTGCAATTTAGTGTAAGTTTAATAAAGTGGGTGATGTGTTGAAACCCCATAGAGAAAATCCCTCGTAAACATGCTCTTCTCAACCCATTTACCTTTTGCTCTTCAATAATGAGATACTCCTCACTTAGCTTGTTCTTATATGAAGGAGTAGTAGATTATAATATCTAGTGTTACTCCTTGTACTCACATGGATTGTAGGTTTATAGATCCCAACCACCCAATTGATACTACTAGTCTGAAACTTGAATCTCTCAAGTACATGCTATTAAACAAATGGATTTATTCAACATTGTTGAGTTGGGCTAAGCAAGGTTGTTGCTCAAAATGGATTATTCTTGTTACTCTATAGTTTGTGATAAGTGGCAAAAACGCTCAATCTTCATGGGCATCTTCTATGAAAATTTCACTATATGGGCATGGGTTCTTGAAGATATAGAAAGTTCATCAATAGGTGGGAAAATCCTTTATAAATAAGAATAGAGGTACCAACTCAAACCTTGGGAAGTTTCCTTACCTTTTTCTAAATGTAGAGCATGTTAATTTTGGAGGTTGTATGAAACAAGAATGGAATATAAAAGACTACATGGTGAGACAATTGTGTAATGATGCAAGTAAAAAGTCTTCTATATCTTGCAAGATGGAGGAAACCTTTATATGGTAATTAATATGCTATTTATAGCCAAAATAGTAGGTGATCCTCCCCCATCCTTGCCTTGAGAGAGTCAAGATAACTCTCTAAATGATCATGAATACTAGAAAGAAGAAATATGCATTTACATTAATCTTAAATATCGTGAACCAACCTCCTCATCTAGTAGAGTGATAGGGTGTTTTTCGTAATAAAATAATGGAGGAAGCAAAAATGGTTGATGATAAAAACTGCCCTTTTTCTGATTCTCATATAAATCATGACCTTGAATCCTTTCCCATTCATGATACTAGCTACCACTTGATAGGTACACCACCCCTAGGGCATCATAGATTAGAGGACACTCCCTTCAAGTGATTTTAAAAGGAAGCATACCATCTATGGTTTGCTCCGTCGGCAGGCCTACCCTCATGTTTTGATAATTGATGGAAGAAAGGACAAAACGTTGTTTCCTTTGAGAAAACCTTAGTGATGAATGATATTTTGGCCCCCCTTGAGAAGGTGATTAGGTCATCAAATTAGATATTTTTTTGCTTCGATAGACCTCGTAGTGTTAGCACTCTTATTTTTTTCCTTTATAGTTTATCAGTTGCTCAAACAAAGAAGAAGATCCCTAGAAGACGTAATCAATGTAAATCATTACAACTTTGAAGACAACCAAGTGCTACAACTAGTACCCAAAAAGAAGTATATGAAGGAGCTTACCAAGCGACGCTTGCCCAATGAGGGCTCCTATATAGAAGCAATGAAAAAATAGATCCTCATCTCATTAGTACTCTCCCTTCAAGATTAACCTATAGAAAAAGAAGGAAAAAGAGGCATCGCCATGGGTGAATTTGATGAAGTCTCACTTAAGTAACAAAGAGGGTATGTATATAATGGTAAGGTGCTTCTATGGTCCCAAAAAAGTCAATAGCGGGATCAAATATCCTCTTTGATTTAACTTTGACGTCCAAAAATGGCTAGTATCAACCAAATCCCTCCTTTGTTACTACGTGATTAGATAATATTTTCCTTCCCTTCTAGTCAATCAAGTTCAAGTGGTTTAAGTTAGCCTTATGCTTGATGGGACAATCTTACAAAGCACCCCTAACAGGGAGGTATGGACGTCTAGAGGGAACACCACAATCTCGTAGGATATTCACTATCAATGTTATTCCAAATGTGATGTATAGGTGTAAAATATACCTTCATTAATTGTGCATTTGAGGTACTAAAGTACTCTCTTAGCTACATACACGTGTGGCTTTCTTGCAAAGTGCACGGATTGGCTTATGACTCTTACAGTATATAAAATATATGCCCTTGTATGTGTAGCATAGATTAGACTACCTACAAGACTTTGATACTCTTTTATATATTCAATATGTTCAACTTCATACACTAAGTTTATGATTCATTTCCATGGGCATTCATATTGGCTTTGCATTATCCATCTTGAATTTAAGAAGTAGATCTTGAATATACCTTCTTTGAATCAAATCTATCCCTTGATCTATATAGCTGACCTACATACCTAAGAAGAATGTGAGTTTCTCCTAGGAGCATGTTTAAAAACATACAATGCTTTCTTAATCTTGCATACATAACTATAATAGTTAGAGTTTTCAAACCCTAGGGGTTGTGACATGTATAGCTATTCATTCATCCATCCATTGAGAAAGCATTCTTGACATCAAGTTGAATGAGCTTCCAATTCCTTGCAACTACAACATTAAGCAAGGTCCTAATGGTGGTCATTTTGGCAACTAGTGAAAACGTTTCTTCATAGTCTATGCCCTGAATTTGTGCACGTCCTTTAGAAACCAACCTTGCTTTGACCTAAAAATTCATCCATCTGAATTCCTTTTCAATTTATAGACCCATCTACAACCTATTATCTTTTGATTAGTTTGCATTGGAACTAACTCCCATGTGTCCACTTCCTTTATATCTTTTATTTCTTCCTTCATGCCTTTCTCGCAATTAGGATTACATTTAGCTTCTTCATAAGCTGATAGTTCCTTTGAACTTGAGTCTTTTGCTGAATAGATAGTGTACTTGATTACAAAGGTAGATTCATACCCATACCTTATAGGTTTTCTTTTCTCCCTAGTTGATGTGCTAGGAGTGAAATTGGACCATTATCCACATTCTTGCATTTTGGCTTTTTCTCTTGATTTTTAGAGATTGTAGCCTCTATTCCTCCATTCTTCTTCTACTATTACATAAAAAGGAATGTACAACAATGACCTAAAAACAAGAGTGCAACTATTGCAATATATAAAGACCAGTACATAAGGAAAAACCCAATGTCTGTGAACGAGTGAGCTGACAAGAAACAAATGAGCCATCCCTCTCGATTGATAAATGCAATAAAGCTCAATGAAGTCCCTGACATATATCGGAGCGACCACTATGCATGTCATAGAAATAAAAAATGATGCGTGTCATCCTGGATCATCACATGTTGAGCTCGATATCTCAACAATGAATACAAGCTTGATAAGCTCTTGTTCAAGCAATAGAGTATGTGTGAGTTGTGGATGTTGAAACCCCCAATGGACCTAAAGTACAAAGGCCTACCATTAAACTAGTTTTCATTGTTCTAAAAGGCTTCTCTGTTTTATTGCCTTACCATCCTATCCTATATGTCAATGCCATTGTGATATTTGTTGTCTTTCACACTATTAGTTTCTTATTTATTCTACATATTATTGTATCAACAACTAGTATAGGAAATCTTCTGCTCCACCCTCATAATAGACTGTTACATCTATAGATCCTCTTGCAATTTAGTGCAACATAATATATAATATAGTAAGGAGGACCATCCTCTATTATCGGTCTCCAAGGCCCTTGAACTATAAATAACATTCTTATAAGGGTGTATATTGCGGTAAGTCTAATAAAGTGGGTGATGTGTTGAAACCCCTTAGAGAAAATCCCTCGTAAACATGCTCTTCTCAACCCATTTACCTTTCGCTCTTCAATTTAGGAGTTAATAATGAGATACTCCTCTATAAGGTTTCTCACTTAGCTTGTTCTTATATGAAGGAGTAGTAGATTATAATATCTAGTGTTACTCCTTGTACTCACATGGATTGTAGGTTTATAGATCCCAACCACCCAATTGATACTACTAGTCTGAAACTTGAATCTCTCAAGTAAATGCTATTAAACAAATGGATTTATTCAACATTGTTGAGTTGGGCTCAGCAAGGTTGTTGCTCAAAATGGATTATTGTTGTTACTCTATAGTTTGTGATACGAAGAAACATCCACACATGGCTAATAAAGCATTTAACCAGACTCTTGAAGAAATCTCAAGCTTCAAAGTGGTTGTGTGTGCAAAAACGCTCAATCTTCATGGGCATCTTCTATGAAAATTTGACTATATGGGCATGTGTTCTTGAAGATATAGAAAGCTCGTCAATAGGTGGGAAAATCCTTTATAAATAAGAATAGAGGTACCAACTCCAACCTTGGGAAGTTTCCTTACCTTTTTCTAAATGTAGAGCATGTTAATTTTGGAGGTTGTATGAAACAAGAATGGAATATAAAAGACTACATCGTGAGACAATTGTGTAATGATGCAAGTAAAAAGTCTTCTATATCTTCCAAGATGGAGGAAACCTTTATATGGTAATTAATATGCTATTTATAGCCAAAATAGTAGGTGATCCTCCCCCATCCTTGCCTTGAGAGAGTCAAGATAACTCTCTAGATGATCGTGAATGCTAGAAAGAAGAAATATGCATTGACATTAATCTTAAATATCGTGTACCAACCTCCTCATCTAGTAGAGTGATAGGGTGTTTTTCGTAATAAAATAATGGAGGAAGCAAAAATGTTTGATGATAAAAACTGCCCTTTTTCTGATTCTCATATAAATCATGACCTTGAATCCTTTCCCATTCATGATACTAGCTACCACTTGATAGGTACACCACCCCTAGGGTATCATAAATTAGAGGACACTCCCTTCAAATGATTTTAAAAGGAAGCATACTATATATGGTTTGCTCCTTTCTTGGCAGGCCTACCCTCATGTTTTGATCATTCATGGAAGAAAGGACAAAACGTTGTGTCCTTTGAGAAAACCTTAGTGATGAATGATATTTTGGCCCCCCTTGAGAAGGTGATTAGGTCGTCAAATTAGATATTTTTTTGCTTGGATAGACCTCGTAGTGTTAGCACTCTTATTTTTTTCCTTTATAGTTTATCAGTTGCTCAAACAAAGAAGAAGATCCATAGAAGATGTAATCAATTTAAATGATTAGAACTTTGAAGACAACCAAGTGCTACAACTAGTACCCAAAAAAAAGTATATGAAGGAGCTTACCAAGCAACGCTTGCCCAATGAGGGCTCCTATATAGAAGCAATGAAGAAATAGATCCTCATCTCATTAGTACTCTCCCCTTCAAGATTAACCTATTCAAAAAGAAGGAAAAAGAGGCATGGCCATGGGTGAATTTGATGAAGTCTCACTTAAGTCACAAAGAGGGTATGTATATAATGGTAAGGTGCTACTATGGTCCCAAAGAAGTCAATAGGGGGATCAAATATCCTCTTTGATTTAACTTTGAAGTCCAAAAATGGCTAGTGTCAACCAACCTTAGGGGGTTTGCCCACTCCTTTGCTACTACGTGATTAGATAATATTTTCCTTCCCTTCCAGTCAATCAAGTTCAAGTGGTTTAAGTTAGCCTTATGCTTGATGGGACAATCTTACAAAGCACCCCTAACAGGGAGGTATGGACGTCTCGGGGGAACACCACAATCTCGTAGGGTATTCACTATCAATGTTATTCCAAATGTGATGTATAGGAGTAGAATATACCTTCATTAATTGTGCATTTGAGGTACTCTAGTACTCTCTTAGCTACATACACGTGTGGCTTTCTTGCAGAGTGCACGGACTGGCTTATGACTCTTTACACTATAAAATATATGCCCTTGTATGTGTAGCATAGATTAGACTACCTACAAGACTTTGATACTCTTTTATATATTCAATATCTTCAACTTCATATACACTAAGTTTATGATTCATTTCCATGGGCATTCATATTGGCTTTGCATTATCCATCTTGAATTTAAGAAGTAGATCTTGAATATACCTTCTTTGAATCAAATCTATCCCTTGATCTATATAGCTTACCTACATACCTAAGAAGAATGTGAGTTTCTCCTAGGAGCTTGTTTAAAAACATACAATGCTTTCTTAATCTTGCATACATAACTATGATAGTTAGAGTTTTGAAACCCTAGGGGTTGTGACATGTATAGCTATTTATTCATCCATCCATTAAGAAAGCATTCTTGACATCAAGTTGAATGAGCTTCCAATTCCTTGCAACTACAACATTAAGCAAGGTCGTGATGGTGGTCATTTTGGCAACTAGTGAAAAAGTTTGTTCATAGTCTATGCCCTGAGTTTGTGCACGTCCTTTAGAAACCAACCTTGCTTTGTACCTAAAAATTCATCCATCTGAATTCCTTTCATTTTATAGAACGATCTACAACCTATTATCTTTTGATTAGTTTGCATTGGAACTAACTCCCATGTGTCCACTTCCTTTAGATCTTTTATTTCTTCCTTCATGCCTTTCTCGCAATTAGGATTACATTTAGCTTCTTCATAAGCTGATAGTTCCTTTGAACTTGAGTCTTTTGCTGAATAGATAGTGTACTTGATTACAAAGGTAGAGTCATAACCATACCTTTTAGGTTGTTTTTTCTCCCCAGTTGATCTGCTAGGAGTGAAATTGGACCATTATCCACATTCTTGCATGATGGCTTTTTCTCTTGATTTTTAGAGATTGTAGCCTCTATTCCTCCATTCTTCTTATTCTACTATTACATAAAAAGGAATGTACAACAATGACCTAAAAACAAGAGTACAACTACTGCAATATATAAAGACCAATACATAACGAAAAAAGTGAGCTGACAAGAAACAAATGAGCCATCACTCTCGATTGATAAATGCAATAATGCTCAATGAAGTCACTGACATATATCGGAGTGACCACTATGCATGTCAGAGAAATAAAAAATGATGCGTGTCATCCTGGATCATCACATGTTGAGCTCGATATCTCAACAATAAGTACAAGCTTGATAAGCTCTTGTTCAAGCAATAGAGTATGTGTGGGTTGTGGATGTTGAAACCCCCAATGGACCTAAGGTACAAAGGCCTACCATGAAACTAGTTTTCATTGTTCTAAAAGGCTTCTCCTTTTCATTGCCTTACCATCCTATCCTATATGTCAATGCAATTGTGATATTTGTTGTCTTTCACACTATTAGTTTCTTATGTATTCTACATATTATTGTATCAACAACTAGTATAGGAAATCTTCCGCTGCACCCTCATAATAGATTATTACATCTAAAGATCCTCTTGCAATTTAGTGCAACATAATATATAATATAGTAGGGAGGACCATCCTCTATTATCGGTCTCCAAGGCCCTTGAACTATAAATAACATTCTTATAAGGGTGTATATTGCGGTAAGTTTAATAAAGTGGGTGATGTTTTGAAACCCCATAGAGAAAATCCCTCGTAAACATGCTCTTCTCATCCCATTTACCTTTCGCTCTTCAATTTAGGAGTTAATAATGAGATACTCCTCTATAAGGTTTCTCACTTAGCTTGTTCTTATATGAAGGAGTAGTAGATTATAATATCTAGTGTTACTCCTTGTACTCACATGGATTGTAGGTTTATAGATCCGAACCACCCAATTGATACTACTAGTGTGAAACTTGAATCTTTCAAGTACATGCTATTAAACAAATGGATTTATTCAACGTTGTTGAGTTGGGCTCAGCAAGGTTGTTGCTCAAAATGGATTATTCTGGTTAGTCTATAGTTTGTGATAAGAAGAAACATCCACACATGGCTAAGAAAGCATTTAACGAGACTCTTGAGGAAATCTCAAGCTTCAAAGTGGTTGTGTGTGCAAAAACGCTCAATCTTTTCATAGGCATCTTCTATGAAAATTTGACTATATGGGCATGGGTTCTTGAAGATATAGAAAGTTCGTCAATAGGTGGAAAATCCTTTATAAATAAGAATAGAGGTACCAACTCCAACCTTGGGAAGTTTCCTTAACTTTTTCTAAGTGTAGAGCATGTTAATTTTGGAGGTTGTATGAAACAAGAATGGAATATAAAAGACTACATCGTGAGACAATTGTGTAATGATGCAAGTAAAACGTCTTCTATATCTTGCAAGATGGAGGAAACCTTTGTATGGTAATTAATATGTTATTTATAGCCAAAATAGTAGGTGATCCTTCCCCATCCTTGCCTTGAGAGAGTCAAGATAACTCTCTAGATGATCGTGAATACTACAAAGAAGAAATGTGCATTGACATTAATCTTAAATATCGTGAACCGACCTCCTCATCTAGTAGAGTGATAGGGTGTTTTTCGTTATAAAATAATGGAGGAAGTAAAAATATTTGATGATAAAAACTGCCCTTTTTCTGATTCTCATATAAATCATGACCTTGAATCCTTTCCCATTCATGATACTAGCTACCACTTGATAGGTACACCACCCCTAGGGTATCATAAATTAGAGGACACTCCCTTCAAGTGATTTTAAAAGGAAGCATACCATCTATGGTTTGCTCCTTTCTTGGCAGGCCTACCCTCATGTTTTGATAATTGATGGAAGAAAGGACAAAACGTTGTGTCCTTTGAGAAAACCTCAGTGATGAATGATATTTCGGCCCCCCTTGAGAAGGTGATTAGGTTTTCAAATTAGATAATTTTTTGCTTGGATAGACCTCGTAGTGTTAGCACTGTTATTTTTTTGCTTTATAGTTTATCAGTTGCTCAAACAAATTTAGAAGATCCCTACAAGACGTAATCAATTTAAATGATTACAACTTTGAAGACAACCAAGTGCTACAACTAGTACCCAAAAAGAAGTATATGAAGGAGCTTACCAAGCGACGCTTGCCCAATGAGGGCTCCTATATACAAGCAATGAAAAAATAGATCCTCATCTCACTAGTACTCTCCCCTTCAAGATTAACCTATACAAAATGAAGGAAAAAGAGGCATGGCCATGGGTGAATTTGATGAAGTCTCACTTAAGTCACAAAGAGGGTATGTATATAATGGTAAGGTGCTACTATGGTCCCAAAAAAGTCAATAGGGGGATCAAATATCCTCTTTGATTTAACTTTGAAGTCCAAAAATGCTAGTGTCAACCAACCTTAGGGGTTTTGCCCACTTCGAGGGAACACCACAATCTCGTAGGTTATTCACCATCAATGTTATTCCAATGTGATGTATAGGAGTAGAATATACCTTCATTAATTGTGCATTTGAGGTACTAAAGTACTCTCTTAGCTACATACATGTGTGGCTTTCTTGCAGAGTGCACGGATTGGCTTATGACTCTTACACTATATAAAATATATGCCCTTGTATGTGTAGCATAGATTAGACTACCTACAAGACTTTGATACTCTTTTATATATTCAATATGTTCAACTTCCTATACACTAAGTTTATGATTCATTTCCATGGGCATTCATATTGGCTTTGCATTATCCATCTTGAATTTAAGAAGTAGATCTTGAATATACCTTCTTTGAATCAAATCCATCCCTTGATCTATATAGCTGATCTACATACCTAAGAAGAATGTGAGTTTCTCCTAGGAGCTTGTTTAAAAACATACAATGCTTTCTTAATCTTGCATACATAACTATGATAGTTAGAGTTTTCAAACCCTAGGGGTTGTGACATGTATAGCTATTCATTCATCCTTCCATTGAGAAAGCATTCTTGACATCAAGTTGAATGAGCTTCCAATTCCTTGCAACTATAACATTAAGCAAGGTCCTGATGGTGGTCATTTTGGCAACTAGTGAAAAAGTTTCTTCATAGTCTATGCCCTGAGTTTGTGCACGTCCTTTAGAAACCAACCTTGCTTTGTACCTAAAAATTCATCCATCTGAATTCCTTTTCAATTTATAGACCCATCTACAACCTATTATCTTTTGATTAGTTTGCATTGGAACTAACTCCCATGTGTCCACTTCCTTTAGATCTTTTATTTCTTCCTTCATGCCTTTCTCGCAATTAGGATTTTCTCACAATTAGGATTACATTTAGCTTCTTCATAATCTGATAGTTCCTTTGAACTTGAGTCTTTTGCTGAATAGATAGTGTACTTGATTACAAAGGTAGAGTCATAACCATACCTTTCAGGTTGTTTTTTCTCCCCAGTTGATCTGCTAGGAGTGAAATTGGACCATTATCCACATTCTTGCATTTTGGCTTTTTCTCTTGATTTTTAGAGATTGTAGTCTCTATTCCTCCATTCTTCTTCTTCTACTATTACATAAAAAGGAATGTACAATAATGACCTAAAAACAAGAGTACAACTACTACAATATATAAAGACTAGTGCATAAGGAAAAACCCAATGTCTGTGAATGAGTGAGTTGACAAGAAACAAATGAGCCATCACTCTCGATTGATAAATGTAATAAAGCTCAATGAAGTCCCTGACATATATCGGAGTGACCACTATGCATGTCAGAGAAATAAAAAATCATGCGTTTCATCCTGGATCATCACATGTTGAGCTCGATATCTCAACAATGAATACAAGCTTGATAAGCTCTTGTTCAAGCAATAGAGTATGTGTGAGTTGTGGATGTTGAAACCCCCAATGGACCTAAAGTACAAAGGCCTACCATGAAACTAGTTTTCATTGTTCTAAAAGGCTTCTCCTTTTCATTGCCTTACCATTCTATCCTATATGTCAATGCCATTGTGATATTTGTTGTCTTTCACACTATTAGTTTCTTATGTATTCTACATATTATTGTATCAACAACTAGTATAGGAAATCTTCCGCTCCACCCTCATAATAGATTGTTACATCTAAAGATCCTCTTGCAATTTAGTGCAACATAATATATAATATAGTAGGGAGGACCATCCTCTATTATCGGTCTCCAAGGCCGTTGAACTATAAATAACATTCTTATAAGGGTGTATATTGCGGTAAGTTTAATAAAGTGGGTGATGTGTTGAAACCCCATAGAGAAAATCCCTCGTAAACATGCTCTTCTCAACCCATTTACCTTTCACTCTTCAATTTAGGAGTTAATAATGAGATACTCCTCTATAAGGTTTCTCACTTAGCTTGTTCTTATATGAAAGAGTAGTAGATTATAATATCTAGTGTTACTCCTTGTACTCACATGGATTGTAGGTTTATAGATCCCAACCACCCAATTGATACTACTAGTCTGAAACTTGAATCTCTCAAGTAAGTGCTATTAAACAAATGGATTTATTCAACATTGTTGAGTTGGGCTCAGCAAGGTTGTTGCTCAAAATGGATTATTCTTGTTACTCTATAGTTTGTGATAAGAAGAAACATCCACACATGGCTAATAAAGCATTTAACCAGACTCTTGAGGAAAATTTCATAAACGCTCAATCTTCATGAGCATCTTCTATGAAAATTTGACTATATGGGCATGGGTTCTTGAAGATATAGAAAGTTCGTCAATAGGTGGGAAATCCATTATAAATAAGAATAGAGGTACCAACTCCAACCTTGGGAAGTTTCCTTACCTTTTTCTAAGTGTAGAGCATGTTAATTTTGGAGGTTGTATGAAACAAGAATGGAATATAAAAGACTACATCGTGAGACAATTGTGTAATGATGCAAGTAAAAAGTCTTCTATATCTTCCAAGATGGAGGAAACCTTTATATGGTAATTAATATGCTATCTATAGCCAAAATAGTAGGTGATCCTCCCCCATCCTTGCCTTGAGAGAGTCAAGATAACTCTCTAGATGATCATGAATACTAGAAAGAAGAAATATGCATTGACATTAATCTTAAATATCGTGAACCAACTTCCTCATCTAGTAGAGTGATAGGGTGTTTTTTGTAATAAAATAATGGAGGAAGCAAAAATGTTTGATGATAAAAACTGCCCTTTTTCTGATTCTCATATAAATCATGACCTTGAATCCTTTCCCATTCATGATTCTAGCTACCACTTGATAGGTACACCACCCCTAGGGTATCAAAAATTAGAGGACACTCCCTTCAAGTGATTTTAAAAGGAAGCATACCATATATGGTTTGCTCCTTTCTTGGCAGGCCTACCCTCATGATTTGATAATTGCTGGAAGAAAGGACAAAATGTTGTGTCCTTTGAGAAAACCTTAGTGATAAATGATATTTTGGCCCCCCTTGAGAAGGTGATTAGGTCATCAAATTAGATATTTTTTTGCTTGGATAGACCTCGTAGTGTTAGCACTCTTATTTTTTTCCTTTATAGTTTATTAGTTGCTCAAACAAAGAAGAAGATCCCTAGAAGACGTAATCAATTTAAATGATTACAACTTTGAAGACAACCAAGTGCTACAACTAGTACCCAAAAAGAAGTATATGAAGGAGCTTACCAAGCAACGCTTGCGCAATGAGGGCTCCTATATAGAAGCAATGAAAAAATAGATCCTCATGTCATTAGTACTCTCCCCTTCAAGATTAACCTATACAAAAAGAAGGAAAAAGAGGCATGGCCATGGGTGAATTTGATGAAGTCTCACTTAATTCACAAAGAGGGTATGTATATAATGCTAAGGTGCTACTATGGTCCCAAAGAAGTCAATAGGGGGATCAAATATCCTCTTTGATTTAACTTTGAAGTCCAAAAATGGCTTGTTTCAACCAACCTTAGGGGCTTTGCCCACTCCTTTGCTACTATGTGATTAGATAATATTTTCCTTCCCTTCCTGTCAATCAAGTTCAAGTGGTTTAAGTTAGCCTTATGCTTGATGGGACAATCTTACCAAGCACCCCTAACAGGGAGGTACGGACGTGTCAAGGGAACACCACAATCTCGTAGGGTATTCACTATCAATGTTATTCCACATGATTGCAGATGTGGCAAAATTAGTTCAAATACCTGGAGTGGCCGAACTTTGCCCATCCCAACAACAAAGATTCCCAAGTGGCAAAAAAGATCTTGGAAATTTTCCTGTATCGCCATTCAAGGTATTATGTTTCCTTTGTTGATGATCATAGTAGATGGACCATTCTATACTTTATCAAGAATAAAAGTGAAGTGCTTGAATGCATCAAGAAGCACCTAGCACATGCAGAAAAACATAGAGGTAGATCATCGAAGAAACTCAGATGTGATGGAGGGGGAGAATACTTCTCCAAAGATTTTGATGAAACTCTTGCAACATAAAGGCATCAAAAGGGAAGTGACTACCAAATATTCACCTCGATTGAATGGTATTTCAGAGAGAAAAAACAAGACCCTAGTTGGATTATCAAGGATAATGCTTGAAGAGACGAAATCACCACACTATTTATGGTTAGAAGCAATTTCAACTCTTAAATATCTTGTGAACAAACGTCCGTCCAAATCTCTTCAAGATATGACCCCTTATGAAGCGTGGAATGGTAGAAAAACAAGTCTTGGTCATTGCAAACTATTTGGTTATTTAGCTTTTGTACATGTACCTTCACAAATCAAAGGTAAACTAGATGAAAGGGAAACCAAGGCAGTATTCATTGGCCATAGAATTTGGATAATAAACTTGGACTTATTTTTATGTTATTATTCCTTGCAAGTCCCTTGCCAACAAAGCAAGAATTTGTAGAAATATCGGAATGCATTTCCTTGGTAAACTTCATGAAGCAACCTGAGCCTCTAATAGATCTGGATACCAATACAAAGGATGATTACCAACAAAAGAACAAAAGGAAAGAAGAAAATAATAAAGCTTTTGATAAAGCAAAAGAAGCCAAACAAAGAGAGAAAGAGTGAAGATGCTTAGAAGCTAGTCTACCCAAAAGTCGAGAGAAAGAGGAAGGATGAAGAAGTTGAAGTATGCCAATGGTGATGTACCATAGTGGAATATCCTTTTCAATATCCACAACCATACCCCTGTAGTAGAAAATCGAGCTCCAAACGTCATACACAGTAGTTTGCGCAGGCACTACAAAACACACAGAAAACAAACAGTACAAAGAGAGAGCACAAACATAGATTTCCTGGGTGTTACAAATAAAGTTGAAAGTACACTCTGTAGCTAGCTAGACCACTATATGTTTTATTTAATAACATATTCAAAAAGTGTTTGATGGCCATTTGGCCTTTCACTAGATACTAATGATAACAACCTCCCACAAAAGGCCAATATGGCCAAAGTGACTATGGGAGAGAAATAAAGAATGATAAGAAATACTTGAGTGTAAGTATACAAACTATATTCCCACTTGATAGGCATGTTACACTGCGTACAAGTAACAATGTAAGATCATGAATCAAGTAATCCCCATCAAGTGACAACAATGTCGAAAGCTATCCTATGGTAGAGCTTTAGTCAAAGTGTCTACAACATTATCTTGCATGTAAACCTTCTCAAGAATAATGTGCTTATTGCCTAAGTAGCCTCTAATGAAGTGATACCTCACCTCAATGTGCTTGGTCTTTGAAGTACAATGCTCCCTTACATGCCTCACTTGCTGCAACAGACTCTCCTTCTGTAGTGGAAACAGTTGTATATTCTTGAAGACCTGATTTCCAAGGGATAGCACCTCCAACAAAATGAAAAATGTACCCTGATGTAGAATTATGTTTGTCTACACATTCAACATAATCAGAATCTATGTAACCAATAATGGATGGCTTTCCTCTACCCAAGCATAGATGCTTGGTCTTCGTTCCACTCAGATATCAGAAAATCATCTTGATCGCTTTCTAATGCTTCTTCCCAAGATTAGGAATATATATGCTCACAACTCTCGCTACAAATGCAATGTGTGGTCTTATAGCTACCATAGCCTACATGAGACTTCCCAAAGCAGACCAATAAGGAATTTCAGTCACGAATCCTTTTCCTCATCTGATTTGGGGCAATCATCCTTGCTCAATTTCACATATGTGGGTAAAGGTGTACTCAATGCCTTTCTGCCTTGCATATTGAATCTGTAAAGTACTTTGGATATGTACTCACTTTTAGACAAGCATATGCATCTTTTACTCCTATCACAAGTAATTGTCATGCCAACAAAGTAGGCAATGTCAAAACAAGTGATGGTAATCAGAATTTATTAAGCAGAGTGTTGTATGTTCCAACAATCACCAAGAATCTGATGAGTGTAGGTCAGATTGTGGAAAAAGGTCTACAGGTCAGATTCACTCAACATGGTGCATATGTGGAGGATCCAAGACATGGATTCAGAAGAATAGCCAAGGGAGAAAAATCAGGTAGGTTATTTACTTTTGAGCTTGAAGACACCAAAAACATTGCTCTGTACAATTACAAGGATCAAACGCTATCGGAATTGGAGATTTGGCACAAGAGGTTAGGTCACATTGGAGAAAGGACCTTAAAGCAAATGTGCAGGGATCAATGTGTGCTTGGGATACCTAATATATCCAAGCAACACATGATATACAAGTATGGGGCTTGTCAATTCGGTAAGTCACACAGGTTGCCCTATACCAAGAAAAGTTTCATGCATAAAGATTATCTAGAATTAGTGCATACAGATGTTTGGGGACCTAGCAAGGAGCCATCCTTATCTGGATCAAGGTACTATGTGTCCTTTATTGATGAATATAGCAGGTGGACTGTCTTATACTACATGAAACATAAAGATGAAGTGTTTAATTGTTTCAAGAAGTATCTTGCACTGGTTGAAAACCAAACAGGAAGAAACTTGAAGAAGCTAAGGTCAGATGGTGGAGGAGAATACTTCTCCAATGACTTTGAAGATTTCTTGCAGGAAAGAGGCATCAAGAGGGAGATTACTACAAGGTACTCACCTGAACAAAATGGGGTAGCTGAAAGAAGGAATAAACTCATTGTAGAAACAGCGAGGTCTATGCTTAATGAAAAGAAGTTGCCAAATTATCTTTGGGCAGAGAGTGTATCTACTGCCACATATTTAATTAACAGGTTGCCATCAAAGACACTTGATGGGATGACACCCTATGAGGCTTGGCATGGTAAGAGACCATCCCTGGATCATTGCAAAATCTTTGGTTGTATTGCATATGTGCATATACCTTCACAAGTAAGAGGAAAGCTAGATCCTAAAGCTGAAAAATGTATCTTCATTGGTTATGACTTGAACCAGAAAGGGTACAGATTCTACAACCCCTCAAACAAAGGCTTCAAGGTAAGCAGAGATGTCATCTTTGATGAAAATGATTCATGGTATGAAAATGAGTGCAGGAAAGTTAGCCTACCTTATGATATGGAAGAAGACTTTCCAAAGCTTATAAGGCAAGAACCAACTCTGAAAGAGGACACAAGCTCAGATGATGAAGACACTATCAACATTGAAGAGTTCAAAGCTTGGAAATCCAAAGGGAAGATGAAGATGAAGCAACTAGAAGTTAATCCAGAATCCTCAACTCAAGCTATGAGGAGATCTCAAAGAGAAAAGAAGAAACCTATTAGGTATGGGTATGATACTTCACTTGTAACCAAGCATTCTGTATATCTTGCAAAGGATCTCTTGAATAAAGAACCAGGTACATTTGAAGAAGCAATTACTAAACCAGAATGGAAGGAAGCAATGGATGAAGAAATGCAGGCTCTCAAAGAGAGTGATACTTGGGACTTAGTACCCAAGAAAGAGTCTATGAAGGTGATAGGATCCAGATGGATCTACAAACTCAAAAGAAATTCAGATGGTACAATAAACAGGTATAAAGCTAGGTTGGTAGCCAAGGGTTTTGCACAAACCCAAGGCACTGATTATGAGGAGACATTTTCTCCGGTGGCTAAGATGCCAACTATCAGAGTTATGGTGAGTGTAGCTGCATCCAAGAACTGGAACATGTACCAATTGGATGTGAAGAATGCATTCTTAAATGGATGGATATCTGAAGAAGTCTACATGTCACAACCACCTGGCTATGAGGATCCTAATAAGGTAAATCATGTTTGTAAATTGAAGAAGGCTCTGTATGGTTTAAAGCAGGCACCTAGAGCATGGAACTACAGGTTGACAACATATCTCCAAGACCAAGGATTTGTGATGAGTAAAGCTGACACTTCTTTATTCATTAAGAGGAGTAGTACAGAAGTAATATATTTATGTGTCTATGTTGATGACATCATTATTACAGGAAATGATGTTCAGGGAATTAGACACATCAAAGGACAGATGATGAAGGAATTCAAGATCAATGATCTTGGATTATTGAAATACTTCCTAGGACTTGAATTAGTCTACACAAATTCAGGTATCTTTATTACTCAGAAGAAGTACATTCAGGACATGGTCAAGAAGTTTAATTTGCAGGAAGCTAAAGTCTCAAACATTCCTATGGAGGTCAACCACAAGCTCAGTGCACATGAAGGAGAAGAACTCAAAGATATTACAGGTTACCAAAGTTTGGTAGGTAGTCTAAATTATGCTACCTTAACCAGGATTGATATATCATATGGTGTTAGTGTGCTTAGCCAATTCATGCACAAACCAAGGGTACCTCACCTAGAAGCAGCTAAGAAGATCTTGAAGTATCTAAAGGGAACTCAGAACCATGGTTTGTACTTTCCTTATACATCAGACATTGATATTAAAGTGTATTCAGATGCAGATTGGGCAGGTTGCAAGGATGACAGGAGAAGTACATCTGGTTACATATGTTTTGCAGGTGATAAACCAATTTCTTGGTCATCCAAGAAACAACCTACAGTAGCTTTGTCATCTACTGAAGCAGAGTACAGAGGACTAGCAAATGCCACTCAAGAAGCCATATGGTTAAAGCTATTATATTCAGAATTGGGCCTATACACAAGGCCACCAATCATATTTGGGGATAACACAAGTTCTCTTCACCTTGCGGCTAATCCAATTTATCATGCTAGGACAAAACACATAGAGGTTCACTACCACTATGTGAGGGAGAAGTTACTTAGCAAAGAAATTCAATTGTCATATGTGTCTACTAATATACAATGTGCAGATTTGCTTACTAAAGCTCTGGATGGAAGCAAGCTATGCAGATTTAAATCATGGATTGGATTGCAGGAAATAATTGAAGACTAGAGATGAAAACTTGAGCCAAAATGTTTGGCTTGAGGGGGAGCTGTTGGTGCAACACAAGCCTTCACATTTGGCTTGGATATCTACGTTGAAGACTATACATGACGTGAAGACCATAGGAACTTATGCCTATGATTACTTACCAGTTTACCTCTTGTAAAAATATAAATGACTTGGCGCATCATTATGCAATCACGCCGAATTGATTGGAAGTCGTGAAAAGGCGGTTGATTGATCGAGAGAATATCTCAATCAACTTTTTCAGGTGAAAGATTTTAGGAGATTGATTTGAATTCTAATTCAAGTCATCACTCAATTCCTATAAAAGCTACAAGGAAAAATGTCGCGGTGAGTTCTTCACTCATCTCGAGGCATTACTGTATCAATCACTGAGGTTGTGAGGTCTACTCTATAGCCTACACCTCTGAGTACCATTGAGATATGTTTATTATGCCAATGGGAATGTACATTTACATGATCTAATACAAATACTTACATTCGTCTACTCTGTGATTCTCTGAGTCAATTATCTTCAAGTCTGTCAACCTTGAAGAAGTATATCTCAGGATCTACTGAACCAAATCAAGTGATTCAAAGCTTGATAGATTCAGCTCAAAGCATACCACAAACATACAAAGTTTGAAGCAACTTGATTCAGTCAATTTCAAGAAATCAAGAAATTACAGTCAAAGTGCTCACAGTTGCAGTTCTTACGGTAAACGAGTAATTTTCCGGTAGAAGAACGAAGTAGATCTTGCAGAGTAATGCAAAGTTTCTTATGAGAGATAGCTTACTCTAAAGCTAAACATCTCTATTTTTAGTTGATCAATCTTTCCGGTGAAAAAGATATCTATGTACAGTACAAAGTCTGACCGAAAAGAGGCTGTCTGAACTAAAGGAGTTTTTTCCTTAAATGTCAGAAAGTGTTCAGTAAGTTAAGAAAGTTTTTGAGTCACTTTCTTACTTCATGTATGTTCACTTGAAGTAATTATAAACAGAATTGAAGTTCATTCCGGTACAATTCCGGTACAATTACGGTGACAGTCCAGTGACAGTCTGGTGAAATTTCAGTGAAATTTTTTCCAGAAAAGTTAAAACACAGTCTTATATCAATTTCCGCAAGACTCAATCTTCGTCACGCTATCAAGAAGTAGAATCGGAGAAAAGGATCATAGAGGGCAGGTGTGAAGCAGGTTTTGCAGCACCAACTGATCTTCTGAGTGCATCCAGCCATCACTCCCAACAAGAATCACATAACCCTATAGTTGTTCCATATAGATCTTATCTATAAGATCTCCATTTAAGAAAGCAATTTTCACATCCATTTGAACTAGCTCTAACTCCTGCATTGCAATGAATCCAAGCAACATGCGTAAGGTAGTCATATTGACCACTCCAGAGAAGATTTCCTCGAGATCAACACCACGTTTTTGCTTAAAACCCTTTGCAAAAAGTCATGCTTTATAATTTGGAGAATCACTCTCTGACATGACTTTCATCTTATACACCCATTTACATGGTAAAGCTTTCCTACCCTTTGGCAAATGTACTAAATCCCAAGTACCGTTCTTGTGAATAGAATCCAACTCACTCTTCATGAATTGTTCCCACTCGACATGATCCTCTGTCTGCATAGCCTCTTTGTAGTAAGAAGTCTTACCAACATCTGTTAGAATAACAAAATAAGAACTTGGAACATATCTATGAGGTGGATGTGAGTCACATGTAGAACATCTCAATGGTTGTTGAACATGAGCATTTTGTAGACTGATTTGATGGACATTGTGTTCAACATCCTATGTACAACATTTTTATGCATGCTAAATTGAGGACTAGTATACTCAAACACCACTGTTATCACCTCAACCTCCTTAATGGGTTGTTTATGCATCTTTGATTCATTGAAGATGATATCATTACTTCTTATCACTAACTATGTTTTAGGATCCCATAAAGGATATCGAAATCGGATATCTCAACCATATCAGAGAAAAATGCATTTCTTTGACTTATGGTCCAACTTTTGTCTAAGATTCTTGGGTATATGTGCTTCACACCCAGAAACTCAAAGTTGATCATAATATGGTGGCTTCCCTATCCATAACTCTTGTGCCACTTTCATACCTTTGGTAATATAGGTGAAAGGTTAATCACAATAAGCTTATTGAGTATATGAGATGCCTTAATTATCGATTGATACCACATGAGGCATAGATGGAAAGAGATAGATATAGGATGAATTATGTGTTTAATTACATTCTAATTGATGTCTGTTAAGCGAATACCTTTGGTTCACAGGAAGAAAATAACATGAGATGGATGTAATGAATGATATAATCAATAGGTACCTCATTATGTTGCCATTCGGAAGTGGGGATTTGAGGATTAAAGAGATTCCATAAAAAAGGGAATAAATACCGATCATAAATTCATTAAAAGTGACAATAGTACTAAGTTTCATGGTTATCTAGGGTTGCAATTGTTTCAGGAAAGTGAATGATTAATTTGGATTGCATTCATAAAGCAATTATCGATGGACATTAGAAGCACCTCCATCTTTTAACATGCATGTGATTGAGGTGTGCTATATTTGAAACAAGAAAGATAGGATCAATCATGATACAAAGGAATTGATGCATCCTTATGTATTGAAATCTTAAGAAAACCATCGCACATAAAGGAGTTCGTTATGATAATAAGGAAAATCACCTTTTTTTCTAGTTTATGGAATTTTATTTTCATTGATGTGTTGCATACATAAGAGAGGAGATTTGGTCGTGATGGATAGGTGTGAATATGATTACAATAGGCTTAAGAGTGCAAATAAGAAATTCTTGTGCATGGGTATTAATGAATGGCTAAGAAAAAGGCACATTGTTGAATCTTTTAATATGTGATTTAAGTTCTGGCCTTTTGAAAATAGAGTTGTAAGAAATGACACACCAAGTATCCTAAATACTTTTCTTGTGAAATGAAAGTATATCAATATTAGAGAGAAAAATCTACTAAGAATGTTTGTTTTTTTATGATAGTTGATCTTTTTCAAGGAAAAGAAAAAAGATCAGCCTCTAAGATTCATTTCCTCTTTGGGGTTCCCTACAAGACATCCCTTCTCAATGAACTTAAATAGCAATTCTCTCTCAACCATTTGCCCCACAACAACAAGATTCTTTTTAATTGTGGCAACATGATGGACATCTTTCAAGTACTTAGCCTTATGGGATCCATCTCACCTATATGTGTAATAGCACGGGTAGTGTCATCACATGTCTCCACATAACCTTTGTTTCATGGAACCATGTCCTTGTTGCAACTCATGTGGTTACTTCAACCACTATCAATATACCATATGTTTTATCCTTGTGTCTTATAGTTCACCAATATATAACCTGATCTTGGTCAAAGTCTAGAATCTTATCTCCAAAGGTCTACAAGAAATTGTGTATTGTCTAATAGGTACCATGCTTTGAAAGTTTGAAGGATATAGGTAATATGTAATGTAGCACTCTTTTTTATGAGCTATCAAAATTAGATTGGAACAAATTATATTCAGTTCAAAGGTTTTTAAGTTCTCTAAGTGCATGTAGACTCTCAAGCTCAATATGAGAGAAACAAAGATATCAAGTAATCTATATTTTGATATTTGGAGAGGTCAATTGGCTTCTAGCTATTCGTTTGAGTTGAAAAATTGGATTTGATTGGTAGTGGATATGGTATCCACTAAAATAGATTGCTTGCAAAGCATAAGAAACTTGTGGAGTAGGTTGCAAGTAAAGTAGCTGGAAGAGAAATATGTGATGTCTTGAATACATGCCTCGACAACTCAAAGTAGATTGCACTTAGAATTTAAAGTGATAACCAAAAAAGTGAGAACAAGGGGAAGGGGATGCAAATATGGTAGAAATGAAGGCATGGAGAGTTTTTGGATAGTATGCAGAGTCGGATATCATAGCAAAATCCTCACAAGTGACTACTTACTGACTCATTTGTGATAACTTTTCTTATTGATTCATGAAAATGAATACAATGAATGTAGTTTTGTACTATACTTTGAGTGACACAAAATGAAAGTGCTTGGAGCATTGAAGATTTGTAGAAATCGGTGATTGAAGATGTTGAAGTTTTTTCCAACTAACCAACACAATGCCTTCGCGTTGGCTTTTTGAGGCTCTAGTGCACCCTATAAGGTTCAACTAATGCAATAAACTAGCCTACATCTTTGAACTATCGTTGAGAAACAATTGATCCAAAATAAATTGATTTTTTCATAAGCTAGTGCATAGAACTGGCTATTTATGGTGAAACTTGCAACTCCAAATGCTTAGTGCTTCAATCGTGATTGCAATTGTCTAAATTCCTCTTAGAGGATCGCGAATTATAGGGCTGAGATTATGCAGAACAATTAGATTTATAATTAAGTTATGCTCTAATTATAAGTTTAACATCAATAGGTGGTGATGCCTCCTTTTCAAGAACGTGCAAAGAAGAGCCTTGAGAGCTCAAAACATTTGTTTCTCACAATATATGAAACCAATTGATATAAGATGTTATAAACATAAAGTAAAGACGTATACCTTTCCAATGAGCCCTTACTCATAAGCATTGAAACTTTGTGGAGTAGACCTATCATCTTTGATCCTTCCAAATCTACATCTGAATACAATTTGAGGTCCAAATGTGATGTATAGGAGTAGAATATACCTTCATTAATAGTGCATTTAAGGTGTTTAAGTACTCTCTTAGCTGCATACACGTGTGGCTTTCTTGGAAAGTGCACGAATCGACTTATGAGTCTTACACTATATGAAATATATGCCCTTGTATGTGTGGCATAGATTAGACTACCTACAAGACTTTGATACTCTTTTATATATTCAATATGTTCACCTTCATATACACTAAGTTTATGATTCATTTCCATGGGTGTTCCTATTGCCTTTGCATTATCCATCTTAAATTTAAGAAGTAGATCTTGAATATACCTTCTTTGAATAAAATCTAGCCCTTGATTTATATAGGTGACCTACATACCTAAGAAGAATGTGTAATCTAAAAGGCCCATGAAGGGTTCATTTTTTCCCCTAATGTATGTGAGTAAAGGTGTACTCAATGCCTTTCCACCTTGCATATTGAATCTATAAAGTACTTTAGATATGTACTCACTTTGAGACAAGCACATGCATCTTTTACTCCTATCACAAGTAATGGGCATGCCAACAATATGTTTAGCATCCCCCAAATCCTTCCTATCAAATGGATCAGTCAACTTCTTTTTAAGAAATGACAAGTAATAAGAGGACTTCCCAACAATCAACATATTTTCAACATAAAGTATCAAGCATATCAAGCTACCATCTGAGCATCTCTTTGTGAAGAGAGAATGATCCTTATTGCTTCAAGAATAGCCTTGAGACTTCATAAAAGCATCAAACTTTTGGTACCATTGTCTAGGTGACTATTTAAGTCAAAATAAGCTCTTTCTCAGCTTACAAACTTGAATTTCTTTGTCAATAATCACATAACCCTATAGTTCTTCCATATAGATCTTATCTATAAGATCTCCATGTAAGAAAGCAATTTTCATATCCATTTGGAGTAGCTCTAACACCTCCATTGCAATGCATCCAAGCAACATGCATAAGGTAGTCATCTTGACCACTCGACAGAAGATTTCCTCGAAATCAACACCATGTTTTTGCTTACAACCCTTTGCAATAAGTCATGCTTTATAATTTGGAGAATCATTCTCTGATGTGACTTTCATCTTATATACCCATTTACATGGTAAAGCTTTTTTGCCCTTTGGCAAATGTACTAAATCCCAAGTACCATACTTGTGAATAGAATCCAACTCACTTTTCATGAATTATTGCCACTTGACATGATCCTCTATCTGCATAGCCTCTTTGTAGTAAGAAGTCTTACCAACATCTGTTAGCATAATAAAATCGGAACCTAGAACATATCTATGAGGTGGATGTGAGTCACATGCAGAACCTCTCAATGGTTGCTAAAGAAGAGCATTTGCAGACTAATCTAATGGCCATTGTCTTCAACATCCCTATGTACAACATTTTATGCATGCTAAATCAAGGACTAGTATACTCAAACACCATTCTTATCACTTCTTATGCATCTTCGATGCATTGAAGATTATATCATTACTTCTGATCACTAATTGTGTTTTAGGACCCCATAAACGATATCCAAATCGGCCATCTCAACCATATCCAAGAAAAATGCATTTCTTCGACTTATGGTCCAACTTTTGTCTAAGATTGTTGGTTATATGTGCTTCACACCCAAAAACTTAAAGATGATCATAATATGGTGGCTTCATTATCCATAACTCTTGTGCCACTTTCATACCTTTGGTAATATAGGTGAAAGGTTAATCACAATAATCTTATTGAGTATATGAGATGCCTTAATTATCGATTGATACCACATGAAGCATAGATGGAAAGAGATAGATATTAGATGACCTATTTGTGTAATTGCATTTTAATTGATGTCTATTAAGCAAATTCCTTTGGTTCACAGGAAGAAATTAACGTGAGATGGATGTAATGAATGATATAATCAATAGGTACTTCATTATGTTGCCATTTGGAAGTGGGGATTTGACGATTAAAGAGAGCCCATCAAAGGGGGAATAAAGAGCGATCATAAATTCATTAAAAGTGACAATAGTACTAAGTTTCATTGTTATCTAGGGCTGCAATTGTTTTAAGAAAGTGAATGATTAATTTGGATTGCATTCATAAAGCAATTATTGATGGACATTAGAAACACTTCCATCTTTTAACATGCATGTGATTGAGGTGTACTATATTTGAAACAAGAAAGATAGGATAAATCATGATACAAAGGAATTGATGCATCCTTATGTATTGAAATCTTCAGAAAACCATCGCACATAAAGGAGGTCCTTATGATAATAAGGAAAATGATCTTCTTTTTCTAGATTGTGGAATTTGATGTTCATTGATGTGTTGCATGCATAAGAGAGGAAATTTGGTTGTGATGGATAGGTGCAAATATGATTACAATAGGGTTACGAGTGCAAATAAGAAATTGTTGTGCATGGGCAAAAACGAATGGCTAAGAAAAAGGTGCATTGTTGCATCTTTCAATAGGTGATTTAAGTTGTGGCCTTTTGAAAATAGAGTTGTAAGAAATGACACACCAAGCATCCTAAGGTATTTTCTTGTGAAATGAAAGTATATCAATATTGGAGAGAAATCTGATAAGAATGTATGCTTTTTTTTTATAGTTGATCTTTTTCAAGGAAAAGAAAAAAGATCAGCCTCTAAGCTTCATTTCCTCGTTGGGGTTCCCTAGAAGACATCCCTTTTCAATGAACTTAACTAACAATCCTCTCTCAACCATTTGCCCCACAAAAACAAGATTCTTTTAAATTGTGGGAACATGATGGACATCTTTCAAGTACTTAGCCTTATGGGATCCATCTCACCTATATGTGTAATAGCACGGGTAGTGGCATCACATGTCTCCACATGACCTTTGTTTCATGGAACCATTGTCCTTGTTGCAGCTCATGTGGTTGCTGCAACCACTATGAATATACCATATGGTTTATCCTTGTATCTTGTAGTTCATCAATATATCACTTGATCTTGGTTAAAGTCTCGAATCTTATCTCCAAAGGTCTACAAGAAATTGTGTATTCTGTGATAGGTACCAAGCTTTGAAATTGTGAAGGATATAGGTAATATTTCATGTAGCACTCCTTTTTATGAGCTATCAAAATTAGATTTGAACAAATTATATTCACGTCAAAGTTTTTTATGTTCTCTAACTGCATGTAGACTCTCGAGTTCAATATGAGAGAAACAAAGATATCAAGTAGTCTATATTTTGATATTTTGAGAGGTCAATTGGCTTCTAGCTACTCTTTGGAGTTGAGAAATGGGATTTGATTGGTAGTGGACATGGGAGCCACTAAAATAGATTGCTTGAAAAGCATAAGAAACTTGTGGAGTAGGTTGTAAGTCAAGTAGCAGGAAGGGAAATATGGTGATGTCTTGAATACATGCCCCCACAACTCAAAGTAGATTGCACTTACAATTTAAAGTGATAACCAAAAAAGTGAGAACAAGGGGAATGGGATGCAAATATGGTAGAAAATATGAAGACATGGAGAGTTTTTGGACAATATGCAGAGTCGAATATGTAGCAAAATCCTCACAAGTGACTACTTAGTGACTCACTTGTGATAACTTTTCTTATTGATTCATGAAAATGAATACAATGAATGTAGTTTTGTACTATACATTGAGTGACACAAAATGAAAGTGCTTGGAGAATTGAAGATTAGTAGAAATCTATGATTGAAGATGTTGAAGTTTGGTCCAACTAACCAACACAATGCCTTACCTTTGGCTTTCTGAAGCTCTAGTGCACCCTATAAGCTTCATCTTGATGCAATAAACCAACCTCTGTGCTTTGCAAGATCATTGAGAAACAATTGATCCAAAATAAATTGATTTTTTCATAAGCTAGTGCATAGAACTTGCTATTTGTGGTGAAACTTACAACTTCAAATGCTCAATGCTTCAAGCCTGATTACTATTGTTTGAATTCCTTTTAGAGGATGGTGAATTATGGAGCTGAGTATCTATTATGCATAAGAATCATATTTATAATTAAGTTATGCTCCAATTATAAGTTTAACATCAATAGGTGGTGATGCCTCCTTCCAAATCTACATTTGAATACAATTTGAGGTCCAAATGTGATGTATAAGAGTAGAATATACCTTCATTAATAGTGTATTTGAGGTACTTAAGTACTCTCTTAGCTACATACACGTGTGGCTTTCTTGGAGAGTGGACGTACTGACTTATGACTCTTACACTACATGAAATATATGCCCTTGTATGTGTAGCATATGTTACATAAGAACAAGCTCTAAAGTACTATTTTTAGGCTTATGGATTTTACTATTATGGAGGCGCTCACATTTCCAAATTTAGAGTAAAAGTAGATAAAAGTAAGAAGGAAAGGAGAGGTGTCTTATTTTAGACAAGGGAGGTGCTCTTGTTGAGAGCCTCTCAATAAAAGAGAGAGCACAAACATAGATTTCCTGGGTGTTACAAATAAGGTTCAAAGTACACTCTGTAGCTAACTAGACCACTATATGTTTTATTAAATAACATATTCAAAAAGTGTTTGATGGCCATTTGGCCTTTCACATGAATAATAATGATAACAACCTCCCACAAAAGGCCAATATGGCCAAAGTGACTATGGGATGGCTACGTTATTTACTAAACTAAAACATGTTAAGATCTATGTTGTGGCTAGTACTATTGTTGGTGTTTGGGTGAGAAATAAAGAATGATAAGAAATACTTGAGTGTAAGTATACAAACTATATTCCCACTTGATGGGCATGTTACACCGCGTATAAGTAACAATGTAAGATCATGAATCAAGTAATCCCCATCAAGTGACAACAATGTCGAAAGCTATCCTATGGTAGAGCTTTAGGCAAAGTGTCTACAACATTATCTTGTGTGTAAACCTTCTCAAGAATAATGCGCTTACTGCCTAAGCAGCCTCTAATGAAGTGATACGTCACCTCAATGTGCTTGGTCTTTGCATGATGGACTGGATTCTTAGCCAAAGCAATGGCACTCTAACTATCACGGAGAAAACAAGGTACATCTTGAGGTAGACCCATATCACAAGAAAGATGAGAAAGTACAATGCTCCCTTACATGCCTCACTTGCTGCAACAGACTCTCCTTCTGTAGTGGAAATAGTTGTATATTCTTGAAGACCTGATCTCCAACAGATAGCACCTCCAACAAAATGAAAAATGTACCCTCATGTAGAATTATGTTCATGTACACATTCAACATAATCAGAATCTATGTAACCAATAAAGGATGACTTTCCTCTAACCAAGCATAGATGCTTGGTCTTCGTTCCAGTGAGATATCAGAAAATCATCTTGATTGCTTCCTAATGCTTCTTCCCAAGATTAGGAATATATCTGCTCACAACTCTCGCTACAAATCCAATGTGTGGTCTTATAGCTACCATAGCCTACATGAGACTTCCAAAAGCAGACCAATAAGGAATTTCAGTCATGAATCCTTTTCCTCATTTGATTTGGGGTAATCATCCTTGCTCAATTTCACATATGTGGGTAAAGGTGTACTCAATGCCTTTCTGCCTTGCATATTTAATCTGTAAAGTACTTTGGATATGTACTCACTTTGAGACAAGCATATGAATCTTTTACTCCTATCACAAGTAATGGTCATGCCAACAATATGTTTAGCATCCCCCAAATCCTTCCTATTCAAATGTATCAATCAACTTCTTTTTAAGAAATGACAAATAGTAAGAGCACTTCCCAACAATCAGCATAAAGTATCAAGCATATCGGGCTACCATCTGAGCATCTCTTTGTGAAGAGACAATGATCCTTATTGCTTCAAGAATAGCCTTGAGACTTCATGCAAGCATCAAACTTTTGGTATCATTGTGTAGGGGACTATTTAAGTCCAAATAAGATCGTTCTCAGCTTACAAACTAGAATTTCTTTGTCAAGAATCACATAACCCTATAGTTGTTCCATATAGATCTTATATATAAGATCTCCATGTAAGAAAGCAATTTTCACATCCATTTGAACTAGCTCTAACTCCTGCATTGCAATGAATCCAAGCAACATGCGTAAGGTAGTCATATTGACCACTCCAGAGAAGATTGTTAAGGAAACACTCACGAATTTGACGCAACAAACAAGAGAGAAACAGAATCTTCCGGAAAATCTATGCACAGGTGTACAGTATGCGAAGTTAGTGCGCGGTGTGCGCATAACAGAGCAATTAACCGCGGCGGGTGCGTAAGGCGCGCATAACGCGAATTGAAGAATGACAGGGCAGAGGAGCGCCAAAGAAATTGTATATATATACAGCAAGATTTGAAGAACGCGACGCAGATATACACGGAGAGAGAATCGTAGATGATACACAGAGGAGAACGAGAGGCTGAGAGAAGACGCCATAGATCGCGTATGAGTGAAGAGAGATTTAGAAGTTCTCAGAAGACGCCATAGATCGCGTATGTACAGATGAATAACACAAGCCTGAAGTGTCGGGTCTTTTCATCTGAAGAGAGATGGTAATAAGAAACTACTCACTGTAGGAGAGTTTCTGTAACTTGAGCAAGAAGAGGCCAAGCTTACTTGTACACATCTTCTCTAATCGAAAACACATGTTCATGTGGATGTCTGCGTGCAATCTTTACTTGTGAAGAATCTGAAGTTATTTCGTATTACGGTAGGAAGCTTAGTTTATCGTTAACTATCACGACTCGTTACTAAACGTGCTTCAGTACCTTCTCTGTAAACGCATGTTTAGGTGAATAACAGTTTACTCAGTAAAACATATTTCAGTAATTCTCGGTCAGTTACAGTTTCTCAGAAATCAGGATTTTCCGGTAGAACAACGAAGTATAACTCATAGCAGAGTTCGAAGCTTTGTATGAGAGATAGCTCATCTTGTAGCTAGACGCCTCTACTTTAAGCTGATCACAGTTTCCGGTGGAATGAAGATGTACACACAGTACAAAAGTTAACCGAAAAGTAGCACTTCAGAACTGTGAAGTTTCCAGAAGGAAGTTCATTCGGTGAAGGAAGCTCACACACTACTTCCTTACTTCACATAAGTTCATCTGAAGCAATTACGAGCAGAACTAAGTTTATTTCGGTGAAGTTCCGGTAAGATTTCGGTGAAGTCCAAGCGACAGTCTGGTGAAGTTCTAGTGGAACCTGAGTCGTAGAATAACATAGTTAAAGCGACGTTATTTAGGCTAAGCTACTGTTGATTATAGAGGTGTTCTAAATCACTCTAGTTTAGCATCCTATCACGGTGGCGCGGCAATTTCCGCAGGCCTGACAGAGTTCAAGCTTTGTCGTGAAACTCACCTTCAGGGCGAAAGTATTTCCGCAACAGTAGGCGTTAGAGCCGAAGTTTTCGCCAACAATTGGTATCAGAGCAGGTTAGTTTTCCCAAGAATCGGTATAAGAGGCGGATCATTCCACGAGAGGAAGAAGATCATGGCAGATCATGTCCAAATTGATAAACTGGACAGAGATAATTATCCTGCATGGGTAATGCGCATGGAAGCCTTACTTATGAGTAAGGACTTAATGATGTACGTGACCGGAGAAGAAAAGAAACCCACTTTCGAAGATGATAGTCAACCGGAAAAAGAAGAACTAGACGCCCTAAAGCTATGGCAGAAGAAAGATGCAACGGCAAGAGCCTACATCTACAACACTGTGTCAGATCATCTACTACCGCACATTAGAGGTCTGGAGAAAGCAGAGGACATATGGAGCGCATTGGAAGATCACTTCCAGAATACTACGAAAGCTAGGAAAGCCAGCCTATGGTCCGAGTTCACAACGTTCAAAAAGAAGCCGAGTCAAAGCATCAGTGACTACGTCACTAAAATGAAGGATCTAGCAGATAGTCTTGGATCCATAAATGAAGAAGTCAAAGATCATAGATTGATAGCGCAAGTGCTCACAGGGTTGAGAGGAGATGAAAGGTGGAAACCTTTCGTACTATCAACTGAACTCTCCCTAAATCATTTTGTACCAGATTTAAATCAGTTGCTTGGTTTGATGCTCACATATGAGCAAGACCTGAAAGGAGACGCAGACAAAGGACATAGCTCAGCAATGTATATGAAGAACAAGAAGAAAGAAAAGGGTAAGTCAAAAGACGAAGAAGAGTCGAGTTCTCAGGCCTATTACGCAAGAGGTAAAGGCACTGGCAGAGGAAGAGCAAGAGGAAGAAGCCGCCAGAATACCACCAAGAAAGCTTGCTGGATTTGTGGACTAAGTAACCATCTGGCGCATGATTGTTGGCACAATCAACAAGGATCAAATCAAAATCAAAACAACAATAGCAGAGGCAGTAGCGGAAGAAATCAAAGTAACTTCCAAAGAGGAAGACAAAGCCAAAGAGGAGGCTACGGTAGAGGTGGAGTAAGAAGTTGGGGACAGAGCCAATCCTACAACACCACCTACAACAACTACGCAAATGACACACAGAATGAAAGTCATACATCATTGATGATGAACTCAATCAGCACATCAGAAAATGAAGACCTAAAGGTATTTTACATTGATTCTGGATGCTCTAATCATTTGTCAGGAAATATAGAACTAATGTCAGAACTAGAGAAAGGTAGTTCTAGTCACACTGTTCAAACAGGTGACAATACAAGACACAAAGTACAATCAATCGGAAAAGTGAAATGCAAGAGTGGAGCAGATTTGCTAACCAATGTTTTGTATGTTCCAACAATACCGAAAAATCTGATCAGTGTGGGACAGATAGTCGAAAAAGGTTTTCAGGTCAGATTTACAAACAAAGGAGTATTTGTAGAAGATCCCAAGAACGGATATTATCAGATCGTTTCTGGTAAGAAAGAAGGCAGACTCTTTACCTTAAGAGTACAAGGGAACATTGGCCAAGCGCTGCTCACACATGATGAAAAGGTAATTACAGAACTTGATCTCTGGCACAAGAGATTAGGTCACTTTCACGAAAAAGGAATTAAAGCTATGATAGCGAACCAGTCTGTACTGGGATTACCGAACGTACAGAACCAACATATGATTCACAAATGCGAAGCCTGTCAAATGGGAAAAGCCCACAGGTTACCTTTCCAGAAGAAAGGATTCAAACATGATGGCGTGCTAGAACTCATACATACAGATGTATGGGGACCAACGAAAGAAGGATCAATCAGCGGATCAAGGTACTATGTTTTATTCATTGATGACGCAACAAGGTGGATAACTCTTTATGTTTTGAAGGAAAAGTCAGAAGTGTTTGGAGGTTTCAGGCATTTTCATGCATATGCTGAAAGACTCACCGGACGAAAACTTAAAAGACTGAGGTCTGATGGAGGGGGAGAATACTTCTCCCGAGAATTCAATGACTATCTTTGGAATGCAGGTATTAAGAGAGAAATAACCTGCAGGTATACACCACAACAGAATGGTGTAGCAGAAAGGAGAAACCGAACTCTAGTCGAGTTTGCACGAGCTATGCTAAAAGAAAAGAATTGCCCGGATTATCTTTGGGCTGAAGCTGTAAATACAGCTACATACTTGGTAAACAGGTTACCATGTACAGCGTTAGAAGGAATGACCCCTTATGAAGCTTGGTGGGGAAAGAAGCTAACACTTGATCACTGCAAAGTGTTTGGATCAGTAGCGTATGCTTATGTACCGTCTCAACTGAGACATAAGCTTGAACCAAAAGCAGAGAAATATGTATTCGTCGGATATGATGAGAAACAGATGGGTTACAGGTTATGGAGCCCTCTAACCAAACATTTTACTGTTTCCAGGGATGTAACATTTGAAGAACAGAAAAGCTGGTATGCAGATCAGAGTCATACAGCTGAAGAATTTGAAGAAGAGATAAAAAGAAGAGAGAAAGGAAAATCAATTGTTCAGGTAAACAAAGATGAAGAGGCAAGTACGTCTAGGACCGGAACAGGTATAAGGAACGAAGATGAAGACGGGTACTCAGACACACACGAAGAATATGAGCTAAGAAGGTCAAACAGAGTAAGAAGACAACCGGAAAGATACTCGTATGATACATCATATATAACTCAACAAGATTATGCATATATGGTTAAAGAAGAGGAGGAACCTCAGAGCTATGACGAAGCTAAAGGCAAGAAGCAATGGCAAGAAGCAATGAAAGAAGAATTCACCGCACTGGAAGAGAACAAGACATGGGAGCTTGTTCCTAAACCGAACGGTAAGAAAGTAATTGGAAATAAATGGGTGTTCAAAGTTAAGAAACTTGCAGATGGAAGGATAGCCAGACATAAAGCGAGACTGGTTATCAAGGGCTATGCTCAGACGCATGGCATAGACTATGACGAGACGTTCAGTCCGGTGGCAAAGATGTCAACCATAAGAACAGTGATTGCTATAGCAGCATCAAAAGGATGGAAGCTAAGTCAGCTAGATATAAAGAATGCATTCCTGAATGGATATATATCAGATGAAGTATATATGGAACAACCGGAAGGGTTTATAAGTTCCAGATACCCAACCTTTGTTTGCAGGTTAAGAAAAGCTCTTTATGGACTGAAGCAAGCTCCAAGAGCTTGGAACTATAGACTCGTGAAGTATCTGAACGAACTTGGATACCAAAGTTCGAAGGCAGATGCAAGTCTACTCATCAAAAGAACAGAAGAAGGAATGATCTACATTTGTATCTATGTAGATGACATAATAATTACAGGAACCTCAGATGTAGGAATCACAGAGGTAAAGAAACTGCTAGAAAAGGAATTCAAGATCAGTGACCTAGGAAAATTATCATACTTTCTAGGAATGGAAATCACATATACAGATCATGGTGTATATGTCACACAAGAGAGGTATCTCCTGAACTTACTGAAGAAGTTCAACATGGAAAATTGCAGAGAAGCTTCAACACCGCTTGAAGTAAACCATAAACTCAGTAAATATAGTGGTGCAGAGTTTAAAGATATGAAGAAGTATCAATCGTTAGTAGGAAGCTTAATATATGCTACGCTAACAAGACCGGATCTCAGTTTTCCGGTGGGAGTTCTCTCACAGTTTATGCATTGTCCGACAGAGCAACATTGGGTTGCAGGACAAAGAGTTCTCAGATATATCAAAAGAACTATAAAGGAAGGATTATATTATCCTTTTACGTCAGATATAAAGCTCAGAGCATATAGTGACTCAGATTGGGCAGGAAGTCAAGATGACCGAAGATCAACGCACGGGTATATGATATACCTAGGAGATAAGCTGGTAAGCTGGTGTTCGAAGAAACAACACACAGTAGCTTTATCATCAACAGAAGCAGAATACAAAGGACTGGTAGAAGCATCAAAAGAAGTAATATGGATGCAGACTTTACTTAAAAGCATGGGTATAGATCAAAGTATACCGATCATACATGGAGATAATATGAGCTCGCTGTATCTTGCAGCGAATCCTGTGTTTCATGCAAGAACAAAACACATAGAGATTCAGTACCATTTCCTAAGAGAAAAAGTAATGGAGAAAGAGATAGAAATAGTCTTCACTCCTACGAAAGATCAGATTGCAGATATTCTGACAAAGAGCTTGGATGGAACAAAAACAAACAGATTCAAAGAGATGGCAGGAATAAAAGAAAGAAAGATATATGAAAGACCGGAAGAGGTCAAATTAGTGATTGAGGGGGAGCTGTTAAGGAAACACTCACGAATTTGACGCAACAAACAAGAGAGAAACAGAATCTTCCGAAAAATCTATGCACAGGTGTACAGTATGCGAAGTTAGTGCGCGGTGTGCGCATAACAGAGCAATTAACCGCGGCGGGTGCGTAAGGCGCGCATAACGCGAATTGAAGAATGACAGGGCAGAGGAGCGCCAAAGAAATTGTATATATATACAGCAAGATTTGAAGAACGCGACGCAGATATACACGGAGAGAGAATTGTAGATGATACACAGAGGAGAACGAGAGACTGAGAGAAGACGCCATAGATCGCGTATGAGTGAAGAGAGATTTAGAAGTTCTCAGAAGACGCCATAGATCGCGTATGTACAGATGAATAACACAAGCCTGAAGTGTCGGGTCTTTTCATCTGAAGAGAGATGGTAATAAGAAACTACTCACTGTAGGAGAGTTTCTGTAACTTGAGCAAGAAGAGGCCAAGCTTGCTTGTACACATCTTCTCTAATCGAAAACACATGTTCATGTGGATGTCTGCGTGCAATCTTTACTTGTGAAGAATCTGAAGTTATTTCGTATTACGGTAGGAAGCTTAGTTTATCGTTAACTATCACGACTCGTTACTAAACGTGCTTCAGTACCTTCTCTGTAAACGCATGTTTAGGTGAATAACAGTTTACTCAGTAAAACATATTTCAGTAATTCTCGATCAGTTACAGTTTCTCAGAAATCAGGATTTTCCGGTAGAACAACGAAGTATAACTCATAGCAGAGTTCGAAGCTTTGTATGAGAGATAGCTCATCTTGTAGCTAGACGCCTCTACTTTAAGCTGATCACAGTTTCCGGTGGAATGAAGATGTACACACAGTACAAAAGTTAACCGAAAAGTAGCACTTCAGAACTGTGAAGTTTCCAGAAGGAAGTTCATTCGGTGAAGGAAGCTCACACACTACTTCCTTACTTCACATAAGTTCATCTGAAGCAATTACGAGAAGAACTAAGTTTATTTCGGTGAAGTTCCGGTAAGATTTCGGTGACGTCCAAGCGACAGTCTAGTGAAGTTCTAGTGGAACCTAAGTCGCAGAATAACATAGTTAAAGCGATGTTATTTAGGCTAAGCTACTGTTGATTACAGAGGTGTTCTAAATCACTCTAGTTTAGCATCCTATCACGGTGGCGTGGCAATTTCCGCAGGCCTGACAGAGTTCAAGCTTTGTCGCGAAACTCACCTTCAGGGCGAAAATATTTCCGCAACAGTAGGCGTTAGAGCCGAAGTTTTCGCCAACAAAGATTTCCTCGAGATCAACACCATGTTTTTGCTTAAAACCAATTGCAACAAGTCATGCTTTATAATTTGGAGAATCACTCTCTGACATGAATTTCATCTTATATACCCATTTACATGGTAAAGCTTTCCTACCCTTTGGCAAATGTACTAAATCCCAAGTACCATTCTTGTGAATAGAATCCAACTCACTCTTCATGAATTGTTCCCACTCGACATGATCCTCTGTCTGTATAGCCTCTTTGTAGTAAGAAGTCTTACCAACATCTATTAGCATAAAAAAATAAGAACTTGGAACATATCTATGAGGTGGATGTGAGTCACATGTAGAACATCTCAATGGTTGCTGAACAAGAGCATTTTGTAGACTGATTTGATGGACATTGTGTTCAACATCCTATGTACAACATTTTTATGCATGCTAAATCGAGGACTAATATACTCAAACACCATTGTTATCACTTCAACCTCCTTAATGGGTTGTTTATGCATCTTTGATTCATTGAAGATGATATCATTACTTCTGATCACTAATTGTGTTTTAGGATCCCATAAACGATATCGAAATCGGACATCTCAACCATATCCAAGAAAAATGCATTTCTTTGACTTATGGTCCAACTTTTGTCTAAGATTCTTGGGTATATGTGCTTCACACCTAGAAACTCAAAGTTGATCATAATATGGTGGCTTCCCTATCCATAACTCTTGTGCCACTTTCATACCTTTGGTAGTATATGTGAAAGGTTAATCACAATAAGCTTATTGAGTATATGAGATGCCTTAATTATCGATTGATACCACATGAGGCATAGATGGAAAGAGATAGATCTTAGATGAATTATGTGTGTAATTACATTCTAATTGATGTCTGTTAAGCGAATACCTTTGGTTCACAGGAAGAAAATAACATGAGATGGATGTAATGAATGATATAATCAATAGGTACCTCATTATGTTGCCATTCGGAAGTGAGGATTTGAGGATTAAAGAGAGTCCATCAAAAGGGGAATAAATACCGATCATAAATTCATTAAAAGTGACAATAGTACTAAGTTTAATTGTTATCTAGGGTTGCAATTGTTTCAAGAAAGTGAATGATTAATTTGGATTGCATTCATAAAGCAATTATCGATGGACATTAGAAGCACCTCCATCTTTTAACATGCATGTGATTGAGGTGTGCTATATTTGAAACAAGAAAGATAGGATCAATCATGATACAAAGGAATTGATGCATCCTTATGTATTGAAATCTTAAGAAAACCATTGCACATAAAGGAGTTCGTTATGATAATAAGGAAAATCACCTTTTTTTCTAGTTTATGGAATTTGATTTCATTGATGTGTTGCATGCATAAGAGAGGAGATTTGGTCGTGATGGAAAGGTGTGAATATGATTACAATAGGCTTACGAGTGCAAATAAGAAATTCTTGTGCATGGGTATTAATGAATGGCTAAGAAAAAGGCACATTGTTAAATCTTTTAATATGTGATTTAAGTTGTGGCCTTTTGAAAATAGAGTTATAAGAAATGACACACCAAGTATCCTAAGTACTTTTCTTGTGAAATGAAAATATATCAATATTAGAGAGAAATCTGATAAGAATGTATGCTTTTTTATGATAGTGGATCTTTTTCAAGGAAAAGGAAAACGATCAGCCTCTAAGATTCATTTACTCTTTGGGGTTCCCTACAAGACATCCCTTTTCAATGAACTTAACTAGCAATCCTCTCTCAACCGTTTGCCCCACAAAAACTCTTAGTTGCATACACGTGTGGCTTTCTTGGAAAGTGTAGGAACTGACTTATGAGTCTTACACTATATGAAATATATGCCCTTGTATGTGTGGCATAGATAAGACTACCTACAAGACTTTGATACTCTTTTATATATTCAATATGTTCACCTTCATATACACTAAGTTTATGATTCATTTCCATGGGTGTTCCTATTGGCTTTGCATTATCCATCTTGAATTTAAGAAGTAGATCTTGAATATACCTTCTTTGAATCAAATCTAGCCCTCGATTTATATATGTGACCTACATACCTAAGAAGAATGTGTAATCTAAAAGGCCCATGAAGGGTTCATTTTTTTCCCTAATGTATGTGAGTAAAGGTGTACTCAATGCCTTTCCACCTTGCATATTGAATCTATAAAGTACTTTGGATATGTACTCACTTTGAGACAAGCACATGCATCTTTTACTCCTATCACAAGTAATGGGCATGCCAACAATATGTTTGGCATCCCCCAAATCCTTCCTATCAAATGGATCAGTCAACTTCTTTTTAAGAAATGACAAGTAATAAGAGGATTTCCCAACAATCAACATATTTTCAACATAAAGTATCAGGCATATCAAGCTACCATCTAAGCATCTCTTTGTGAAGAGAGAATGATCCTTATTGCTTCAAGAATAGCCTTGAGACTTCATAAAAGCATCAAACTTTTACCATTGTCTAGGTGACTACTTAAGTCAAAATAAGCTCTTTCTCAGCTTACAAACTTGAATTTCTTTGTCAAGAATCACATAACCCTATAGGTCTTCCATATAGATCTTATCTGTAAGATCTCCATGTAAGAAAGCAATTTTCATATCCATTTGGAGTAGCTCTAACACCTCCATTGCAATGCATCCAAGCAACATGCATAAGGTAGTCATCTTGACCACTCGATAGAAGATTTCCTCGAAATCAACACCATGTTTTTGCTTAAAACCCTTTGCAATAAGTCATGCTTTATAATTTGGAGAATCATTCTCTGATGTGACTTTCATCTTATATACCCATTTACATGGTAAAGCTTTTTTGCCCTTTGGCAAATGTACTAAATCCCAAGTACCATACTTGTGAATAGAATCCAACTCACTCTTCATGAATTATTGCCACTTGACATGATCCTCTATCTGGGTAGCCTCTTTGTAGTGAGAAGTCTTACCAACATCTATTAGAATAACAAAATCGGAACCTAGAACATATCTATGAGGTGGATGTGAGTCACATGCAAAACCTCTCAATGGTTGCTAAAGAAGAGCATTTGCAGACTAATCTAATGGACATTGTCTTCAACATCCCTATGTACAACATTTTATGCATGCTAAATCGAGGACTAGTATACTCAAACACCACTCTTATCACTTCAACCTCCTTAATGGGTTGTTTATGAATCTTCGATTCATTGAAGATGTTATCATTACTTCTGATCACTAACTATGTTTTAGGATCCCATAAACGATATCCAAATTGGCCATCTCAACCACATCCAAGAAAAATGCATTTCTTTGACTTATGGTCCAAATTTTGTCTAAGATTGTTGGGTATATGTGCTTCACACCCAAAAACGCAAAGATGATCATAATATGGTGGCTTCATTATCCATAACTCTTGTGCCACTTTCATACCTTTGGTAATATAGGTGAAAGGTTAATCACAATAATCTTATCGAGTATATGAGATGCCCTAATTATCGATTGATACCACATGAAGCATAGATGAAAAGAGATAGATATTAGATGAACCATGTGTGTAATTGCATTTTAATTGATGTCTATTAAGCGAATTCCTTTGGTTCACAGGAAGAAATTAACGTGAGATGGATGTAATGAATGATATAATCAATAGGTACTTCATTATGTTGCCATTTGGAAGTGGGGATTTGAGGATTAAAGAGAGCCCATCAAAGGCGGAATAAAGAGCGATCATAAATTCATTAAAAGTGACAATAGTACTAAGTTTCATTGTTATCTAGGGCTGCAATTGTTTTAAGAAAGTGAATGATTAATTTGGATTGCATTCATAATGCAATTATTGATGGACATTAGAACCACTTCCATCTTTTAACATGCATGTGATTGAGGTGTACTTTATTTGAAACAAGAAAGATAGGATCAATCATGATCTTCAGAAAACCATCGCACATAAAGGAGGTCCTTATGATAATAAGGAAAATGATCTTTTTTTCTAGATTGTGGAATTTGATTTTCATTGATGTGTTGCATGCATAAGAGAGGAAATTTGGTTGTGATGGATAGGTGTGAATATGATTACAATAGGGTTACGAGTGCAAATAAGAAATTGTTGTGCATGGGCAAAAACGAATGGCTAAGAAAATGGCACATTGTTGCATCTTTTAATATGTGATTTAAGTTGTGGCCTTTTGAAAATAGAGTTGTAAGAAATGACACACCAAGCATCCTAAGGTATTTTCTTGTGAAATGAAAGTATATCAATATTGGAGAGAAATCTGATAAGAATGTATGCTTCTTCATGATAATTGATCTTTTTTAAGGAAAAGAAAAAAGATCAGACTCTAAGCTTCATTTCCTCGTTGGGGTTCCCTAGAAGACATCCCTTTTCAATGAACTTAACTAACAATCCTTTCTCAACCATTTGCCCCACAAAAACAAGATTCTTTTAAATTGTGGGAACATGATGGACATCTTTCAAGTACTTAGCCTTATGGGATCCATCTCACCTATATGTGTAATAGCACGGGTAGTGGCATCACATGTCTCCACATGACCTTTGTTTCATGGAACCATTGTCCTTGTTGCAGCTCATGTGGTTGCTGCAACCACTATGAATATACCATATGTTTTATCCTTGTATCTTGCAGTTCATCAATATATCACCTGATCTTGGTTAAAGTCTCGAATCTTATCTCCAAAGGTCTACAAGAAATTGTGTATTCTGTGATAGGTACCAAGCTTTGAAATTGTGAAGGATATAGGTAATATGTCATGTAGCACTCCTTTTTATGAGCTATCAAAATTAGATTGGAACAAATTATATTCACGTCAAAGTTTTTTAAGTTCTCTAAGTGCATGTAGACTCTCGAGTTCAATATGAGAGAAACAAAGATATCAAGTCGTCTATATTTTGATATTTGGAAAGGTCAATTGGCTTCTAGCTACTCTTTGGAGTTGAGAAATGGGATTTGATTGGTAGTGGACATCGGAGCCACTAAAATAGATTGCTTGAAAAGCATAAGAAACTTGTGGAATAGGTTGTAAGTCAAGTAGCAGGAAGAGAAATATGGTGATGTCTTGAATACATGCCCCCACAACTCAGAGAAGATTGCACTTACAATTTAAAGTGATAACCAAAAAAGTGAGAACAAGGGGAATGGGATGCAAATATGGTAGAAAATATGAAGACATGGAGAGTTTTTGGACAATATGCAGAGTCGAATATCGTAGCAAAATCCTCACAAGTGACTACTTAGTGACTCACTTGTGATAACTTTTCTTATTGATTCATGAAAATGAATACAATGAATGTAGTTTTGTACTATACATTGAGTGACACAAAATGAAAGTGCTTGGAGAATTGAAGACTAGTAGAAATCTATGATTGAAGATGTTGAATTTTGGTCCAACTAACCAACACAATGCCTTCCCTTTGGCTTTCTGAAGCTCTAGTGCACCCTATAAGCTTCAACTTGATGCAATAAAGCAACCTATGTGCTTTGGAAGATCATTGAGAAACAATTGATCCAAAATAAATTGATTTTTTCATAAGCTAGTGCATAGAAGTTGCTATTTATGTTGAAACTTACAACTTCAAATGCTCAATGCTTCAAGCCTGATTACGATTGTTTGAATTCCTTTTAGAGGATGGTGAATTATAGAGCTGAGTATCTATTATGCATAAGAATCAGATTTATAATTAAGTTATGCTCCAATTGTAAGTTTAACATCAATAGGTGGTGATGCCTCCTTCCAAATCTACATTTGAATACAATTTGAGGTCCAAATGTGATGTATAAGAGTAGAATATAATATACCTTCATTAATAGTGTATTTGAGGTACTTAAGTACTCTCTTAGCTACATACATGTGTGGCTTTCTTGGAGAGTGCACGAACTGACTTATGACTCTTACACTACATGAAATATATGCCCTTGTATGTGTAGTATATGTTACATAAGAACAAGCTCTAAAGTATTGTTTTTTAGGCTTATGGATTTTATTACTATGATAAATAACATGTGGAGGTGCTCACGTTTCAAAATTTAGAGTAAAAGTAGATAAAAGTAAGAAGGAAAGGAGAGGTGTCTTATTTTAGACAAGGGAGGTGCTTTTGTTGACAACCTCTCAATAAGAGAGAGAGCACAAACATAGATTTCCTGGGTGTTACAAATAAAGTTGGAAGTACACTCTATAGCTAACTAGACCACTATATGTTTTATTAAATAACATATTCAAAAAGTGTTTGATGGCCATTGGGCCTTTCACATGGATACTAATGATAACAACCTCCCATAAAAGGCCAATATGACCAAAGTGACTATGGGAGAGAAATAAAGAATGATAATAAATACTTGAGTGTAAGTATACAAACTATATTCCCACTTGATGGGCATGTTACACCGCGTACAAGTAACAATGTAAGATCATGAATCAAGTAATCCCCATCAAGTGACAACAATGTCGAAAGCTATCCTATGGTAGAGCTTTAGTCAAAGCATCTACAACATTATCTTGCGTGTAAGTCCTCTCAAGAATAATGCGCTTACTGCCTAAGCAGCCTCTAATGAAGTGATATGTCACCTCAATGTGCTTGGTCTTTGCATGATAGACTGGATTCTTAGCCAAAGCAATGGCACTCTAACTATCACGGAGAAAACGAGGTACATCTTGAGGTAGACCCATATCACAAGAAAGATGAGAAAGTACAATGCTCCCTTACATGCCTCACTTGCTGCAACAGACTCTCCTTCTGTAGTGGAAATAGTTGTATATTCTTGAAGACCTGATCTCCAAGAGATAGCACCTCCAACAAAATGAAAAATGTACCCTGATGTAGAAGTATGTTCGTCTACACATTCAACATAATCAGAATCTATGTAACCAATAATGGATGACTTTCCTCTACCCAAGCATAGATGCGTGGTCTTCGTTCCACTCAGATATCAGAAAATCATCTTGATCGCTTCCTAATGCTTCTTCCCAAGATTAGGAATATATCTGCTCAGAACTCTCGCTACAAATGCGATGTGTGGTCTTATAGCTACCATAGCCTACATGAGACTTCCAAAGTAGACCAATAAAGAATTTAAGTCATGAATCCTTTTCCTCATCTGATTTGGGGCAATCATCCTTGCTCAATTTTACATATGTGGGTAAAGGTGTACTCAATGCCTTTCTGCCTTGCATATTGAATCTGTAAAGTACTTTGGATATGTACTCACTTTGAGACAAGCATATGCATCTTTTACTCCTATCACAAGTAATGGTCATGCCAACAATATGTTTAGCATCCCCCAAATCCTTCCTATTCAAATGTATCAATCAACTTCTTTTTAAGAAATGACAAATAATAAGAGGACTTCCCAACAATCAACATATTATCAACATAAAGTATCAATCATATCGGGATACCATCTAAGCATCTCTTTGTGAAAAGACAATGATCCTTATTGCTTCAAGAATAGCCTTGAGACTTCATGCAAGCATCAAACTTTTGGTATCATTGTCTAGGGGACTATTTAAGTCCAAATAAGCTCGTTCTGAGCTTACAAACTAGAATTTCTTTGTCAAGAATCACATAACCCTAAAGTTGTTCCATATAGATCTTATCTCTAAGATCTCCATGTAAGAAAGCAATTTTCACATCCATTTGAACTAGCTCTAACTCCTGCATTGCAATGAATCCAAGCAACATGCATAAGGTAGTCATATTAACCACTCCAGAGAAGATTTCCTCGAGATCAACACCATGTTTTTGTTTAAAACCCTTTGCAACAAGTCATGCTTTATAATTTCGAGAATCACTCTCTGACATGACTTTCATCTTATATACCCATTTACATGGTAAAACTTTCCTACCCTTTGGCAAATGTACTAAATCCCAAGCACCATTCTTGTGAATAGAATCCAACTCACTCTTCATGAATTGTTCCCACTCAACATGATCCTCTGTCTGCATAGCCTTTTTGTAGTAAGAATTACCAACATCTGTTAGCATAACAAAATAAGAACTTGCAACATATCTATGAGGTGGATGTGAGTCACATGTAGAACCTCTCAATGGTTGCTGAACAAGAGCATTTTGTAGACTGATTTGATGGACATTGTCTTCAACATCCTATGTACAACATTTTTATGCATGCTAAATCGAGGACTAGTATACTCAAACACTATTGTTATCACTTCAACATCCTTAATGGGTTGTTTATGCATCTTTGATTCATTGAAGATGATATCATTACTTCTGATCACTAATTGTGTCTTAGGATCGCATAAACGATATCGAAATCGGACATCTCAACCATATCCAAGAAAAATGCATTTCTTTGACTTATGGTCCAAATTTTGTCTAAGATTCTTGGGTATATGTGCTTCACACCCAAAAACTCAAAGTTGATCATAATATGGTGGCCTCCCTATCCATAACTCTTGTGCCACTTTCATACCTTTGGTAATATAGGTGAAATGTTAATCACAATAAGCTTATTGAGTATATGAGATGCCTTAATTCTCAATTGATACCACATGAGGCATAGATGGAAAGAGATAGATATTAGATGAATTATGTGTGTAATTACATTCTAATTGATGTCTGTTAAGCGAATACATTTGGTTCACAGGAAGAAAATAACATGAGATGGATGTAATGAATGATATAATCAATAGGTACCTCATTAAGTTGCCATTCAGAAGTGGGGATTTGAGGATTAAAGAGATTCCATCAAAAGGGGAATAAATACCTATCATAAATTCATTAAAAGTGACAATAGTACTAAGTTTCATTGTTATCTAGGGTTGCAATTGTTTCAAGAAATTGAATGATTAATTTGGATTGCATTCATAAAGCAATTATCGATGGACATTAGAAGCACCTCCATCTTTTAACATGCATGTGATTGAGGTGTGCTATATTTTAAACAAGAAAGATAGGATCAATCATGATACAAAGGAATTGATGCATCCTTATGTATTAAAATCTTAAGAAAACCATTGCACATAAAGGAGTTCGTTATGATAATAAGGAAAATCACTTTTTTTCTAGTTTATGGAATTTGATTTTCATTGATGTGTTGCATGCATAAGAGAGGAGATTTGGTCGTGATGGATAGGTGTGAATAACAATAGGCTTACGAGTGCAAAAAAGAAATTCTTGTGCATGGGTAGTAATGAATGGCTAAGAAAAAGGCACATTGTTGAATCTTTTAATATGTGATTTAAGTCGTGGCCTTTTGAAAATAGAGTTGTAAGAAATGACACACCAAGTATCCTAAGTACTTTTCTTGTGAAATGAAAGTATATCAATATTGGAGAGAAATCTGATAAGAATGTATGCTTTTTTATGATAGTTGATATTTTTCAAGGAAAAGGAAAAAGATCAGCCTCTAAGATTCATTTCCTCTTTGGGGTTCCCTACACGACATCTCTTTTCAATGAACTTAACTAGCAATCCTCTCTCAACCATTTGCCCCACAAAAACAAGATTCTTTTAAATTGTGGGAACATGATGGAGATCTTTCAAGTACTTAGCCTTATGTGATCCATCTCACCTATTTGTGTAATAGCACGGGTAGTGTCATCACATGTCTCCACATAACCATGGAACCATGGAACCATGTCCTTGTTTCAACTCATGTGGTTACTGCAACCACTATCAATATACCATATGTTTTATCCTTGTGTCTTATAGTTCACCAATATATAACCTGATCTTGGTTAAAGTCTAGAATCTTATCTCCAAAGGTCTACAAGAAATTGTGTATTGTCTGATAGGTACCATGCTTTGAAAGTGTGAAGGATATAGGTAATATGTCATGTAGCACTCTCTTTTATGAGCTATCAAAATTAGATTGGAACAAATTATATTCACTTCAAAGGTTTTTAAGTTCTCTAAGTGCATATAGACTCTCAAGTTCAATATGAGAGAAACAAAGATATCAAGTAGTCTATATTTTGATATTTGGAGAGGTCAATTGGCTTCTAGCTATTCTTTTGAGTTGAAAAATTGGATTTGATTGGTAGTGGACATGGTATCCACTAAAATAGATTGCTTGCAAAGCATAAGAAACTTGTGGAGTAGGTTGCAAGTCAAGTAGCTGGAAGAGAAATATGTGATGTCTTGAATACATGCCTCGACAACTCAAAGTAGTTGCAATTAGAATTTAAAGTGATAACCAAAAAAGTGAGAACAAGGGGAAGGGGATGCAAAAATATGGTAGAAATGAAGGCATGGAGAGTTTTTGGACAGTATGGAGAGTCGGATATCATAGCAAAATCCTCACAAGTGACTACTTACTGACTCATTTGTGATAACTTTTCTTATTGATTCATGAAAATGAATACAATGAATGTAGTTTTGTACTATACTTTGAGTGACACAAAATGAAAGTGCTTGGAGCATTGAAGATTTGTAGAAATTGGTGATTGAAGATGTTGAAGTTTTGTCCAACTAACCAACACAATACCTTCCCATTGGCTTTTTGAAGCTCTAGTGCACCCTATAAGGTTCAACTAATGCAATAAAGCAGCCTACGTCTTTGAACTATCATTGAGAAACAATTAATCCAAAATAAATTGATTTTTTCGTAAGCTAGTGCATAGAACTGGCTATTTATGGTGAAACTTGCAACTTCAAATGCTTAGTGCTTCAATCGTGATTGCAATTGTCTAAATTCCTCTTAGAGGATCTTGAATTATAGGGCTGAGTATATATTATGCAGAACAATTAGATTTATAATTAAGTTATGCTCTAATTATAAGTTTAACATCAATAGGTGATGATGCCTCCTTTTCAAGAATGTGCAAAGAAGGGCCGCGAGAGCTCAAAACATTTGTTTCTCACAATATATGAAACCAACTAATATAAGATGTTATAAACATAAAGTAAAGACGGATACCTTTCCAATGAGCCCTTACTCATAAGCATTGAAACTTTGTGGAGTAGACCTATCATCTTTGATCCTTCCAAATCTACATCTGAATATAATTTGAGGTCCAAATGTGATGTATAGGAGTAGAATATACCTTCATTAATAGTGCATTTAAGGTGTTGTTACAATGAAGGCTTGGCCTCCTTGCAATAGTGAAAGAGAGAGAGAGAGAAGAAGAGTGTCGTCACCATAGCTGAACAGAACTCGTAACAAACAGACAAAAGACTCGCACGCATTCCTAGGCGCTTCATTCAAAAAACAAGAAAACAAGAACTAAACAAACTAATCAAAAGATAAACGTCGAATGCCATTCTTGGCGACGCAAATGAAGAGGAGCTTTTCCATTACCATGAAGCCATTTTTATACAATCAAGTGGCCTTAAAGGCTCTTCACACTCATCCTTCTCTTAACCCTCCAAATGAACCTTAAAAATATAGTCTCAACTCTAGAATAGCCCAAAGGGTAGCAAGATACAAAGTGATACAATGTGCCCTTAACACTGGCACGCAGAGTGGACTTGAACTACCACATCCCTTGATAAGTGATACCCCCTTTCAACAAGGTGAAAATTACATGGAAACCATTTATAGGCTGGGAACCTTTATACATAGATCATACAACCAAAGGGACACACCTAATCTTGAAGAGTGTTTCAATCCGCAAGCCTCCACATCACTCATGCCCGAGGACACCGGTTCCATCACACTCACCAAGATCAAATACATCAAGTCAAGCCCTCACATCAAGGCCAACACATATCCAGACAAATTATAAAAATAAAAACCCAACCCATATACAATCTCCATGTACATTTTCATAATGCTAAAGTGGTAGCACCGTTCTTGGAATAGAAGAGTCCAACGCCATGATATATGTGCTCACATAATTATGCACTACCCTTATGAACCATACTTGCAAACCAAAGTGCATGGTTAGACCATGGTATGGAATGCAAGTAAGGCTCATAACATATCCAAAACCAAGAGCAATGTAAGAGGCAAAGTGAAGTGCCTGGAATTTAATCCAAGGTTCACAAATACCACTCACATAACCCATGATCTTGCCCTCCTATATGCATACATGAAGTGCAAGGGTGGACCAATTACATCATATCATAAATCAGTTTTTATAACAACATAAGGTGTAAAGGATTACAAATAACGATCAAGGGCCTCAATGTCTCCAATGCTCCAAGTAACTGCAATGCTCCAAGTAGCTTTAAGCTTATCCGAGTAATACCACGTTGCGGAAAAGGATCTAGGTGCATCACACATACTTCCAAATGAGCTTTAAACACCCGTACACTCCCCATATAAAAGGATTGGCTCAGAAAGATACATGCTCAGTAATCATCAGAAAAGGTAAACATGCGTGCCATGGAATCATAAAATATTCAGGTCAATACAAAACAATGAACACATTTTCCCAAAATATAAAGCAAGGCACAAATGCTCATATCAACCATAGCAATTATCACTAAAAGCATCACGCGAAGAAGGGATATTCGGCTGCAGACGACGACAACAGAAGACTAATGCTTTAAATCATTTATTCTCTTTATATGCAGGAAACATACTGTAACGTTCTACAGAAGTACCACGATGAGCTGATGCAGCCTTACAAAGAGGCGATGACCTTCTGCAGGAAGATAAAACTGCAGCTCAACACACTGAGCAAGGGCACCGTGCTGCTCTGCCATACAGACGCAAATTGCAATAGTGGGTAGCATGTTCTCATAGCAAGAGGTTCATCAGGCAAAGAAGCATGCACCAGGAATGGTTGTGAACGCCAAAACATGTCAGATGCAGAATAGACAACACATGAGCATATGCCACAGTAATGGTAAAAGTGAATAGCGATGTCACGAGATGAGAGCATGACTTCATCGTTGTCATAACATAAAAATAATCAACCACATACGAAAATAGTTATGCAAGAAATGTATGCGCCTCCATCATCTGTGCCAGACTATGCCAGAGTGCAATTATCGTCTGTAGGCCTGCACATGTAGAAGAAGGAGGTCCACATCAGCGGCTGACGGCAGAAGCCTCAGATTATCGTATACCAGCACAACACCTCCGATGAGCCACACCCGCAAAGAGTACATATATAGGACAGCCAGTAGAACTATAGGGGGGTAGTCCGTAGACGGCGCCAAGTGTTACAATGAAGGCTTGGCCTCCTTGCAAGAGTGAAAGAGAGAGAAAGAGAGAAGAAGAGTGTCGTCACCATACCTGAACAGAACTCGTAACAAACAGAGAAAACACTCGCACGCATTCCTAGGCACTTCATTCAAAAGAACTAAACAAACTAATCAAAAGATAAACGTCGAAGGCCATTCTTGGTGACGCAAATGAAGAGGAGCTTCTCCATTACCATGAAGCCATTTTTATACAATCAAGTGGCCTTAAAGGCTCTTCACACTCATCCTTCTCTCAACCCTTCAAATGAACCTTACAAATATAATCTCAACTCTAGGATAGCCCAAAGGGTAGCAAGATACAAAGTGATACAATGTGCCCTTAACAGTGCTTAAGTACTCTCTTAGCTGCATACACATGTGGCTTTCTTGGAAAGTGCACGAACTGACTTATGAGTCTTACACTATATGAAATATATGCCCTTGTATGTGTGACATAGATTAGACTACCTACAAGACTTTGATACTCTTTTATATATTCAATATGTTCACCTTCATATACACTAAGTTTATGATTCATTTCCATGGGTGTTCCTATTGGCTTTGCATGATCCATCTTGAATTTAAGAAGTAGATCTTGAATATACCTTCTTTGAATCAAATCTAGCCCTTGATTTATATAGGTGACCTACATACCTAAGAAGAATGTGTAATCTAAAAGGCCCATGAAGGGTTCATTTTTTCCCCTAATGTATGTGAGTAAAGGTGTACTCAATGTCTTTCCACCTTGCATATTGAATCTATAAAGTACTTTGGATATGTACTCACTTTGAGACAAGCACATGCATCTTTTACTCCTATCATGCCAACAATATGTTTGGCATCCCCCAAATCCTTCCTATCAAATGGATCAGTCAACTTCTTTTTAAGAAATGACAAGTAATAAGAAGACTTCCCAACAATCAACATATTTTCAACATAAAGTATCAAGCATATCAAGCTACCATCTGAGCATCTCTTTGTGAAGAGAGAATGATCCTTATTGCTTCAAGAATAGCCTTGAGACTTCATAAAAGCATCAAACTTTTGGTACCATTGTCTAGGTGACTATTTAAGTCAAAAGAAGCTCTTTCTCAGCTTACAAACTTGAATTTCTTTGTCAAGAATCACATAACCCTATAGTTCTTCCATATAGATCTTATCTGTAAGATCTCCATGTAAGAAAGCAACTTTCATATCCATTTGGAGTAGATCTAACACCTCCATTGCAATGCATCCAAGCAACATGCATAAGGTAGTCATCTTGACCACTCGACAGAAGATTTCCTCGAAATCAACACCATGTTTTTGCTTAAAACCCTTTGCAATAAGTCATGCTTTATAATTTGGAGAATCATTCTCTGATGTGACTTTCATCTTATATACCCATTTACATGGTAAAGCTTTTTTGCCCTTTGGCAAATGTACTAAATCCCAAGTACCATACTTGTGAATAGAATCCAACTCACTCTTCATGAATTATTGCCACTTGACATGATCCTCTATCTGCATAGCCTCTTTGTAGTAAGAAGTCTTACCAACATCTGTTAGCATAACAAAATCGGAACCTTGAACATATCTATGAGGTGGATGTGAGTCACATGCAGAACCTCTCAATGGTTGCTAAAGAAGAGCATTTGCAAACTAATCTAATGGACATTGTCTTCAACATCCCTATGTACAACATTTTATGCATGCTAAATCAAGGACTAATATACTCAAACACCACTCTTATCACTTCAACCTCCTTAATGAGTTTTTTATGCATCTTCGATTCATTTACGATGATATCATTACTTATGATCACTAACTGTGTTTTAGGATCCCATAAACGATATCCAAATTGGCCATCTCAACCATATCCAAGATCAAATACTATGCTTGGACATATAAGAGGTTGAATACTAGTAGAGAAGTCTCGGAGTCTCTAGAAAGGTTATTTGCAGCTACCAACAGAGCAAGGTAAACACAACTTATTGATGAGCAGACAATAGTAAAAAAGAAGCCACGGCAATCAATATATGATTATGTTTGTGAGGTAAAATCTCTTATTGAAGTAGTAGCCTCTATTGATGCATCTCCTAGTGAGGATATAAAGTTTAATAGCATGTTAAATGGCTTGAGAGAAGATGAAAGATTGAAGTCTTTCATTACATCTCTCATGACTTGAGAGAATCTACCATCCTTTGAAGATTTACAAATGCTCATGATGACTAAAGAAATCAGCATAGAAGGTGGGAACTCTTATCATTTGCAAAAAGGTAGTCAAGGACAAGATCTTTATACTTCATCAAATAGAGCAAGAGGTATAGGAAATTTGAGAGGAGGAGGAAGATTCTGTTGGTGCAAAACAAGCCTACACACATTGGCTTGGAAAATTGGAACCTTGGAAGGCTAAAGCTTGAACCCTTGAAGAATGTATTTACATGAACCTTGAACCATAGGAACCAATGCTTAATTGGTTATTACTTCTTATCCAATGTAAAAAGTCTATATGACTTTATCAATCATGTAATCACACCTACTAGACTAGAGTCGTGGAAAAGTAGATGATTTTATTGAGGGAATATCTCCCTAAGTTTAGTGGAGAGATTGAAGGGAGCCAAAACTTGAATTCAAATTCAAACTCCTTCAAAAATTCTTATAAAAAGGCAATTGAAAAAGTCGCGGGTTACTTCACTCTTCCCGAGACATTTCTGAGTGAATTTCTGAGTGTGTGTGAGCTACACCATAGCCTACACCTCTGAGTACCATTGAGCATCACATTACATGCCAATGGGAATGTACAATCATTAGATTTAATCAATATACATATATTCATATTCTCTGTTTTTCTCTGAGTGCCTACCTCCAACTCTGTCAACTTCCAAGAGGCATATCTCAAGATCTACTGAACCAAATTGGATGATTCAAAGCACATTGGAACAAGCTTGAAGCATACTATATGCCTACAAAATTTGAAGGTTATTGAATCAACCATCTGGGAGAAATCGCGCTCGAAGTGATCTCTAGTATTTCTCTGTATAGTTCCTAAAATGTCGGGAATGATCCTAAGTTTGCTAAATTGATTTCTCAGAGTGTAGTTTGTCATTTCCTCTCATTCCACTTGCAAATGAAATCTTGTTAAGCTAATTGATTATGTCCAAAAGCAATTAGATCAATTTTAAGTGTGCTGGTCACACTAAGCATAACTCTGAGCAGGTATCAAGACCAAAATAGAAAGTTTTCAAGTCTTGTGAGTTTCAAAGTAGTCTGTTTTGATCAAGTCATTACTCAAACCTTTTCCAAAGTACATATAGAATATTTTGGTGTCATTTGGAAGCTCAAGGAGTCTACTAAGCATATCTGGAGTCAAAGGAGGGCAGGTGTGAAGCAGGTTTTGCAGCACCAGCTTGATCTTCTAAGTGTATCCAGCCATCACATCCAACAGTGGTATCAGAGCAAATAAGGTAATCATGGGTGATGGTTTCCCTTCCTTCATTGACAAATTAGACAAGAACAACTACCAAGCTTGGTCTCTGAGGATGAAGACCTATCTACAAGGAAGGAGCTTGTATGTATACATATTAGGAAATGAGGAATTGCCCTCATTCAAGACTAGAGGCCTACCTACAAAGGATGAACATGAGAGGCTCAATCAATGGTGTGCAAAAGATGCTTTGGCAAGGTCATATCTTCTAAACTCTATTTCTGATTTCCTTCTACCTCATGTAAGGAATTGCAAGACTTCCCAAGAGACTTGGGAAACCTTGTCAACTTACTTTTCATCAAGCACAAGGGCCAGAAAGAATCAGCTATGGATTGAGTTTACAACTCTTAGGAAGCAATCAAAACAATGTGTCTCAGATTTTGTCACCAAAGTCAAAGACATTGCAGATCAACTTGCAAGTGTTGGAGAAGAAATTGAGGAAGAACAGATAGTCAGACAAGTGATCAATGGACTAAAGGCAGATGACAAGTGGGAGAGCTTTACCACTGCAATGGACTTGTACATGGACATCCAAGCACCTGATCTAACAACTCTGATTGGACAACTCTTTACACATGAAGCAAAGATCACAAAGAATGGAGAGCAATCAAAAGGTAACAATCCCTCTGCCCTATATACTGATAAGAAGACTAAAGACAAGGGTAAAAGCAAGAAGGTTGATGAAGAAGGCTCTACCTCCCAAGCAAACTATGCAGGGAGAGGTAGATCATCTAGAGGTAGGGGCAGAGGAGGTAAGTCAGGTAGGGGGGGACCCTATAACCAATCTCCATGCAATATTTGTGGCTTGTCTAACCATACTACAGATGAATGCTACAAAAACTACAAGAACCAAAGAGGAAGAGGTCACCAAAGAGGAGGATACTCTCAAGGCAGAGGCAGATTCAACCAATCTCAAGGCTACCATGGCTACAACAATAATTACAACAATAGCTACAATCACAATGGCAATTATCAAGGTGGATACAGAAATAGGAAAGACTACAACAATTATGCAGAGGAGCAAGATGATTCCTTGTTGATTATGAACATGACATCTAAGTCAGGTATCAATGATGATCATTTGTTCTATATTGATTCAGGTTGCTCTAACCATGTAGCTGGAAATGTTGCCTTACTCTCTGATTTGGAAGAACCCAAAGGCAAGCACCAAGTGCAGACAGGTGATGAGACTAAACATTCAGTTGTTAAAGTAGGCAATGTCAAAACAAGTGATGGTAATCAGAATTTACTAAGTAGAGTGTTGTATGTTCTAACAATCACCAAGAATCTGATGAGTGTAGGTCAGATTGTAGAAAAAGGTCTACAAGTCAGGTTCACTCAACATGGTGCATATGTGGAGGATCCAAGACATGGATTCAGAAGGATAGCCAAGGGAGAGAAATCAGGTAGATTGTTTACCTTTGAACTTGAAGACACTAAGAATATTGCTTTGTACAACTATAAAGACCAAACCTTATCAGAATTGGAGATTTGGCACAAGAGATTAGGTCACATTGGAGAGAGGACCATAAAACAAATGAGCAGGGATCAATGTGTGCTTGGGATACCTAATGTATCCAAGCAACACATGATATACAAGTGTGGGGCTTGTCAATTTGGTAAGTCACACAGATTGCCATATACAAAGAAAGGTTTTATGCATGAGGATTATCTGGAATTAGTGCATACAGATGTTTGGGGACCTAGCAAGGAGCCATCTATATCTGGATCAAGGTACTATGTGTCCTTTATTGATGACTATAGCAGGTGGATTGTCTTATACTACATGAAACATAAAGATGAAGTATTTAATTGTTTCAAAAGGTATCTTGCATTAGTTGAAAATCAAACAGGTAGACATTTGAAGAAGCTAAGGTCAGATGGTGGTGCAGAATACTTCTCCAATGACTTTGAAGATTTCTTGCAGGAAAGAGGCATCAAGAGGGAGATTACTACAAGGTACTCACCTGAACAAAATGGGGTAGCTGAGAGAAGGAATAGACTCATTGTAGAGACAGCTAGATCTATGTTAAATGAAAAGAAATTGCCAAATTATCTTTGGGCAGAGAGTGTATCTACTGCCACATACTTAATCAACAGGTTGCCATCAAAGACACTTGATGGAATGACACCCTATGAGGCTTGGCATGGTATGAGACCAGCTCTGGATCATTGCAAAATTTTTGGATGTGTTGCATATGTGCATATTCCCTCACAGGTAAGGGGAAAGCTAGACCCTAAGGCTGAGAAGTGTATCTTCATTGGTTATGATTTGAATCAGAAGGGATACAGATTCTACAACCCCTCAAACAAAGGCTTCAAGGTAAGCAGAGATGTCATCTTTGATGAGAATGATTCATGGTATGAAAATGAGTGCAGGAAAGTTAGCCTACCTTATGACATGGAAGAAGACTTTCCCAAGCTTATCAGGCAAGAACCAATTCAGAAAGAGGACACAAGCTCAGATGATGAAGACACCATCAACATTGAAGAGTTCAAGGCTTGGAAATCCAAAGGAAAGATGAAGATGAAGCAACTAGAAGACAATCCAGAATCCTCAACTCAAGCTATGAGGAGATCTCAAAGAGAAAAGAAGAAACCTATTAGGTATGGGTATGATACTTCACTTGTAACCAAGCACTCTGTATATCTTGCAAAGGATATCTTGAATGAAGAACCAGGTACATTTGAAGAAGCAATCACTAAACCAGAATGGAAGGAAGCAATGGATGAAGAAATGGAGGCTCTCAAGGAGAGTGATACTTGGGACTTGGTACCCAAGAATGACTCCATGAAGGTGATAGGATCCAGATGGATTTACAAACTCAAAAGGAACTCAGATGGTACAATAAACAGGTATAAAGCTAGGTTGGTAGCCAAGGGTTTTGCACAAACCCAAGGCATTGATTATGAGGAGACATTTTCTCCTGTGGCCAAGATGCCAACTATCAGAATTATGGTGAGTGTAGCTGCATCCAAGAATTGGAACATGTACCAATTGGATGTGATGAATGCATTCTTGAATGGATGGATATCTGAAGAAGTCTACATGTCACAACCACCTGGCTATGAAGATCCCAATAAGGTAAATCATGTTTGTAAATTGAAGAAGGCTCTGTATGGATTGAAGCAGGCACCTAGAGCATGGAATTACAGGTTGACAACCTATCTCCTAGATCAAGGATTTGTGATGAGTAAAGCAGATACTTCATTGTTTATAAAGAGGAACAATTCAGAGGTAATATACTTGTGTGTCTATGTTGATGACATCATTATTATAGGAAATGATGTTCAGGGAATAAGACACATCAAAGGACAGATGATGAAGGAATTCAAGATCAATGATCTTGGATTATTGAAGTACTTCCTAGGACTTGAATTGGTCTACACAAATTCAGGTATCTTTATTACTCAGAAGAAGTACATTCAGGACATGGTCAAGAAGTTTAATTTGCAGGAAGCTAAAGTCTCAAACATTCCTATGGAGGTCAACCACAAACTCAGTGCACATGAAGGAGAAGAACTCAAAGATATTACAGGTTACCAAAGTTTGGTAGGTAGTCTAAATTATGCTACCTTAACCAGGATTGATATATCATATGGTGTTAGTGTACTTAGCCAATTTATGCATAAACCAAGAGTACCTCATTTGGAGGCAGCAAAGAAGATAGTAAAGTACCTAAAGGGAACACAAAATCATGGTTTGTACTTTCCATATTCATCAGACATTGACATTAAGGTATACTCAGATGCAGATTGGGCAGGTTGCAAGGATGACAGGAGGAGTATATCTGGTTACATATGTTTTGCAGGTGATAAACCAATTTCTTGGTCATCCAAGAAACAACCCACAGTGGCTCTATCATCTACTGAGGCAGAGTACAGAGGACTAGCAAATGCCACTCAAGAAGCCATATGGTTGAAGCTTTTATATTCAGAATTGGGCCTACATACAAGGCCACCAATCATATTTGGGGATAACACAAGTTCTCTTCACCTAGCAGCTAATCCAATTTATCATGCTAGGACAAAACACATAGAGTTTCACTACCACTATGTGAGGGAGAAGTTACTTAGCAAAGAAATTCAATTATCATATGTGTCTACTAATATACAATGTGCAGATTTGCTTACTAAAGCTCTGGATGGAAGCAAGCTATGCAGATTTAAATCCATGATTGGATTGCAGGAAATAATTGAAGACTAGAGATGAAGACTTGAGCCAAAGTGTTTGGCTTGAGGGGGAGCTGTTGGTGCAAAACAAGCCTACACACATTGGCTTGGAAAATTGGAACCTTGGAAGGCTAAAGCTTGAACCCTTGAAGAATGTATTTACATGAACCTTGAACCATAGGAACCAATGCTTAATTGGTTATTACTTCTTATCCAATGTAAAAAGTCTATATGACTTTATCAATCATGTAATCACACCTACTAGACTAGAGTCGTGGAAAAGTAGATGATTTGATTGAGGGAATATCTCCCTAAGTTTAGTGGAGAGATTGAAGGGAGCCAAAACTTGAATTCAAATTCAAACTCCTTCAAAAATTCTTATAAAAAGGCAATTGAAAAAGTCGCGGGTTACTTCACTCTTCCTGAGACATTTCTGAGTGAATTTCTGAGTGTGTGTGAGCTACACCATAGCCTACACCTCTGAGTACCATTGAGCATCACATTACATGCCAATGGGAATGTACAATCATTAGATTTAATCAATATACATATATTCATATTCTCTGTTTTTCTCTGAGTGACTACCTCCAACTCTGTCAACTTCCAAGAGGCATATCTCAAGATCTACTGAACCAAATGGGATGATTCAAAGCACATTGGAACAAGCTTGAAGCATACTATATGCCTACAAAATTTGAAGGTTATTGGATCAACCATCTGGGAGAAATCGCGCTCGAAGTGATCTCTGGTATTTCTCTGTATAGTTCCTAAAATGTCGGGAATGATCCTAAGTTTGCTAAATTGATTTCTCAGAGTGTAGTTTGTCATTTCCTCTCATTCCACTTGCAAATGAAATCTTGTTAAGCTAATTGATTATGTCCAAAAGCAATTAGATCAATTTTAAGTGTGCTGGTCACACTAAGCATAACTCTGAGCAGGTATCAAGACCAAAATAGAAAGTTTTCAAGTCTTGTGAGTTTCAAAGTAGTTTGTTTTGATCAAGTCATTACTCAAACCTTTTCCAAAGTACATATAGAATATTTTGGTGTCATTTGGAAGCTCAAGGAGTCTACTAAGCATATCTGGAGTCAAAGGAGGGCAGGTGTGAAGCAGGTTTTGCAGCACCAGCTTGATCTTCTAAGTGTATCCAGCCATCACATCCAACAGATTCAACAACAATGCAAGAGGAAGAGGAAGCTTAAATGCTACTAGAGGAGGAAGAACAATACAACAAAGTCAACAAACGCAATCAAATCAACAAGGTAATTTTACCTGTAATTATTATGGTAACGTTGGTCATTATGCCAGGGATTGCTTCTCCAACCCAAATAGAAGAGGTGGTTTTAGAGGATGACAAAGAGGAAGAGTTCAAGATCACATGCATCAAAACAGCAACGTAGTGCAAGAGAAGGCTCAAACACAAAAGGAAAACATTCTTATGGTTATGCATACAGAGACACATAAGAGGAAGGTAAACAACAAAACTTGGTATGTAGATAGTGGTTGCTCAAACCACATGAGTCACAACATGAATATGTTTGTGAACTTACACAAGCCAGATTCAAGAGTCACAGTTGCTACAGGAGATAGTACTGAGCACGAAGTAGTTTACATTGGTGATTGTCCACTTAATGAACATGTAACTCTCAGAGATGTTTTTTTTGTTCCTACTATTACAAGAAATTTGATTTCAGTTAGAGAGATGGAGGACAATGGAGTGAAGGTTGATTTTGACAAATAATCAGTGGTAGGATTATCACAAGAAGAATGGGAATTTTGTTATAAAAGAATAAAAGGTAAACAGATTATATACTTATAAAGTTGAAGTTATAGATTATGCAGGTTATACAATGGTCAATGGGGCTCAAGTAAGTTCAATTGGATTTATGGCATAAAAGATTAGGACATATCAGTGTTGGCAGATTGAAGGATATTGCAAAGAAATCCTTGGTTTAAGGTTACCAAAACTACCTAAAAAAGATTTGGATTTTTTTTGTGAAGCTTGTCAGTTTGGAAAACAGGTATTAAGTCCTTTTCAAAAGCAGGATTGCAAAGCAGAGGTATTTTGGACTTGATTCATACTAATGTATGGGGTCCATCTCAAGAAGAGTCCATGGTAGGTGGTAAATATTTTGTAACATTTGTTGATGACTTCTCAAAGTTTACATTCATTTATTTTATGAAATACAAATCCGAGGTGTTTGGTATGTTCAAGAAGTTTAAATCATTGGTTGAAAAGCAAACAAGTCAAAGCATAAGAAGGTTGAGATCAAATGGATGAGGTGAATATTTTTCTAATCAGTTTATTGCATATTTGGAAGAAGAAGGAATAAAAAAGGAGACTACAAATAGATACACACCTCAACAAAATGATGTGGCCGAAAGAAGAAACAGGTCTATCTTGGAGATGGGTAGGTGCATGTTAAATGAAAAGGACTTACCACTTACCTTTTGGGATGAAGCATGCAATATGGCAGTTTATGTGATGAACATGTTACCACCTACTCAAAGTCATGTACAAAAAGCACCTTATGAATTGTTTTATGGATCAAAACTAGATATTTCTAATTGTAGAGTTTTTGGAAGCATATAACATATGTTCATGTTCCACAACAGTTAAGGTCAAAGTTGACATCCTCTCAATAAAAAGAGTGGTTCTCTTAGTGTAGGTGACCAAATTGAGTGATTCTTGTTGCGTTACGAAGCTTATAAGGCGTTTTTGCATATCTTCTTTCTTGTGTCTATCTAGTGTCTCATCATAGACATACCTCTCTTCAAACTTTCATATCTTAGTCATTATGAGGTCTTTTTGAGTGATTTAACTTGGAGGAGTTTCATTAGCTCTCATAATTTCTATCTATCCCTTGATCTAAACAGGTGACCCACATACCTAAGAAGAATTTGAGTTCTCCTAGGTGACTGATCTTGAATTCCTCCTCCATGCTACTATGGTCCCAAAGAAGTCAATAGGGGGATCAAATATCCTCTTTGATTTAACTTTGAAGTCCAAAAATAGCTAGCGTCAACCAATCTTAGGGGCTTTGCCCACTCCTTTGCTACTGTGTGATTATATACTATTTTCCTTCCCTTCCAGTCAATCGAGCTCAAGTGCTTTAAGTTAGCCTTATGCTTGATGGGACAATCTTACCAAGCACCCCTAATAGGGAGGTATGGATGTCTCGAGGGAAAACCACCATCTCGTAGGGTATTCACTATCAATCTTATTCCACATGATTGCAAACGTGGCAAAAAATCTTTTCAAATACCTGGAGTGGCTGAACTTTATGAACAATTTGCCCATCCCAACAACAAAGATTCCCAAGTGGCATGAAGGATCTTGGAAATTTTCTTGTATCCCCATTCAAGGTATTATGTTTGCTTTGTTGATGATCATAGTAGATGGACCATTCTATACTTTATCAAGAATAAAAGTGAAGTGCTTGAATGCTTCAAGAAGCACTTAGAACATGCAGAAAACCATAGAGGTAGATCATCGAAGAAACTCAGATGTGATGGAGGGTACTTATCCAAAGATTGTTGGTGCATATCAAGCCTTCACACATTGGCTTGAACACTTGGAAGATTTGGCTTGGAACCCATGAAGGATATCTCTATGAGAAGCAAGAACCATAGGAACCTAGTCCTATGTGTTATTACTTTTTACTCATTGTAAAAGTCTATATGACTTGACATTTACTTGTAATCACTTTAATCATCTACCTACTTGATTGTATTCGTGGAAAAGTAGCTGGCTTAGTGGAGAGAATATCTCCTTACCTTTAGAGTAGAGAATATAGGAGATTTGAATTTGAATTCAAATTCAAATGTCAACTCTTTCTCTATAAAAGATACAATCAAAAAGTCGCGGTTAGTCCAGTCACTTCAGCTCACTCCCCGAGGTATTTTCTCATTGTAACTGTGTGTGTGTTAGTGCTACTCCATAGCCTACACCACCACTCCTCAATTAGCCATGCTTGGCATGCTAATGAGCTTGTATAATCATATCAATCAATAGATATATACACATTCATCATTTCTGGTTCTCTGTGTTTCCTACTCCAAGTCTGTCAACTTCCAAGGAGCATTTCTCAGTGATCACTGAACCAAATCAAGAGTTTAATAGCTCATGGAAACCAGCTCAAGGTCTTCTACAAGCATACAAAATCTCAGAAGATTTCATTTGGCCATTTGGGAGAAATCCACTTCGAAGTGCACACTGGTCTGTGTCTGCAGAGTTCCTAAAAAGTCAGGGGTAATCAGATTTTTGCTAAACTTATTTCTCAGTGTATGGTTTATCAATTTGAGTGATTCCACTTGTGATTGGTAGCTTGTTAAGGTACTTTAATACTCCCAAAAGGAATTGTTTCAATTTCAAGTGTGCTGGTCACACTGAGCATAAGACCGAGCAGGTATCATTACAGAATTAGAAAGTTTTTCAAGACTAGTGAAGTGCAAACTCATCTGTTTTGTTCTAATCATTAGTCAAATCATTTCCAAAGTACACATAGCATATTTTGGTATTATTTGAAAGCTCAAGGAGTCTACTAAGCATATCTGGAGCCAAAGGAGGGCAGGTGTGAAGCAGGTTTTGCAGCATCAACTCATTTCTTGAGTGCATCCAACCATCACTCCCAACAGTGGTATCAGAGCAAAGAAGGTAAATATGGGTGATGGTTTCCCTTCATTCATTGACAAATTGGACAGAAACAATTATCAGGCTTGGTCATTGAGAATGAAGACCTATCTACAAGGGAGAAGCTTATTTGGATACATATCAGGAGATGAGGAATTGCCCTCATTCAAGACCAGAGGACTACCCACAAAGGATGAACATGAAAGACTCAACCAATGGTGTGCAAAGGATGCTTTGGCAAGGTCTTACCTTCTAAACTCTATATCTGACTTTCTTTTATCTCATGTAAGGAATTGTAAGACTTCCCAAGAGACTTGGGAAACCTTGTCAAACTACTTTTCTTCCAACACAAGGGCTAGGAAGAATCAATTGTGGATTGAGTTCACAACCCTTAGGAAGCAACCCAAGCAATCAGTCTCAGAGTATGTGACAAAGATCAAAGATGTGGCAGACCAATTAGCAAGCATTGGAGAGGAGATTGAAGAGGAGCAAATAGTCAGGCAAGTAACAAATGGACTCAAGGCAGATGATAAGTGGGAAAGTTTCACCACTGCAATGGACCTCTATATGGACATGCATACTCCTGATCTCACAACACTCATGGGCCAACTATTTACACATGAAGCAAAGTTTACAAAGGCTGGAGATCAATCAAAAGGTAACAACCCCTATGCTCTCTATACTGATAAGAAAGTTAAAGATAAAGGTAAAGGGAAGAAACAGGATGAAGAAGGCTCTACCTCTCAAGCTAACTATGCAGGGAGAGATAGGTCATCTAGAGGAAGAGGCAGAGGAGGTAAGTCAGGTAGGGGGAGACCCTACAACTCATCACCATGCAACATTTGTGGATTGTCTAATCATACCACAGATGAATGCTACAAGAACTACAAGAATCAGAGAGGAAGAGGCTACTCAAGAGGTGGATACTCTCAAGGGAGAGGCAGATTCAATCAACACAAAGGCTACAATGGATACAACAACCAATACAACAACAACTACAACAACAACCACAATGGTAATTACCAAGGTGGATTCAGAAATAGAAGAGACTACAACAACTACACAGAGGAGCAAGATGACTCCCTATTGATCATGAATATGACCTCCAAGATAGGTACAAATGATGATCATTTATTTTACATTGACTCAGGATTTTCTAACCATGTAGCTGGCAATGTGGCACTACTTTCTGATTTGGAAGAGCCCAAGGGCAAACATCAGGTACAAACAGGTGATGACACTAAACATTCTGTTGTTAAGATTGGAAATGTGAAGACATGTGATGGTAACCAGAATCTATTGAGCAGGGTACTCTATGTACCAACCATCACCAAGAATCTAATGAGTGTTGGTCAGATTGTGGAGAAAGGTTTGCAGGTCAGATTTACACAACATGGAGCATATGTGGAGGACCCAAGACATGATTTCAGAAGGATAGCCAAAGGGGAGAAATCAGGTAGATTATTTACATTTGAGCTAGAAGATACCAAGAACATTGCTTTGTATAATTACAAGGATCAGACACTTTCAGAGTTAGAAATATGGCACAAAAGATTAGGGCACATAGGTGAAAGAACTCTAAAACAAATATGCAGGGATCAATGTGTGCTTGGGATACCTAATGTATCCAAGCAACACATGATTTACAAGTGTGGATCATGTCAATTTGGTAAGTCTCACAGGTTACCTTATTCAAGGAAAGGTTTCATGCATGAAGACTACCTAGACTTGGTACATACAGATGTTTGGGGACCTAGTAAGGACCCTTCTATTTCTGGCTCAAGGTATTATGTGTCCTTCATTGATGACTATAGCAGATGGACCATTTTATACTTTATGAAGCATAAAGATGAAGTGTTTAATTGTTTCAAGAGGTATCTTGCACTTGTTGAAAATCAAACAGGAAGAAGCTTGAAGAGGCTAAGGTCAGATGGTGGAGGAGAGTACTTCTCCAATGAGTTTGAAGATTTCTTGCAGGAAAGAGGCATCAAAAGGGAGATTACTACAAGGTACTCACCTGAACAAAATGGGGTAGCAGAAAGAAGGAATAGACTCATAGTAGAAACAGCTAGGTCTATGCTTAATGAGAGAAAGTTACCAAATTATCTTTGGGCAGAGAGTGTATCCACTGCCACCTATCTCATCAATAGGTTGCCATCCAAATCACTTGATGGCATGACACCATATGAAGCTTGGCATGGTAAGAGACCCTCTCTGGATCATTGCAAAATCTTTGGTTGTGTAGCATATGTGCATATTCCCTCACAGGTAAGGGGAAAGCTAGACCCCAAGGCTGAAAAATGTATCTTCATTGGTTATGATTTGAACCAAAAGGGATACAGATTCTACAACCCAACAAACAAAGGTTTCAAGGTAAGCAGAGATGTCATCTTTGATGAGAATGACTCTTGGTATGAAAATGAATGCAGGAAAGTTAGTCTACCCTATGATATGGAAGAAGATTTCCCAAAGCTCACCAAGGAGGAACCAATTCAGCAAGAAGATTCAAGCTCAGATGATGATGATACAATAAATCTTGAAGAGTTCAAGGCTTGGAAATCTAAAGGGAAGATGAAGATGAAGCAACTAGAAGATAAACCAGAATCCTCAACTCAAGCAATGAGGAGATCTCAGAGAGAAAAGAAGAAGCCTATCAGATTTGGGTATGACACATCACTTGTAACTAAACATTCTGTATATCTTGCAAAGGACTTGTTGAATGAAGAACCAGGTACCTATGAAGAAGCAATTACCAAACCAGAATGGAGAGAAGCCATGGATGAAGAAATGGAGGCTCTCAAGGAAAGTGATACTTGGGACTTGGTACCCAAGAAAGACTCTATGAAGGTAATAGGATCCAGATGGATCTACAAACTAAAGAAGAATTCAAATGGAACAATAAACAGGTACAAAGCTAGGTTGGTAGCCAAGGGTTTTGCACAAACCCAAGGCATTGATTATGAGGAGACATTTTCTCCTGTGGCCAAGATGCCAACTATCAGAATATTGGTGAGTGTAGCTGCATCCAAGAATTGGAATATGTACCAATTAGATGTCAAGAATGCTTTCTTGAATGGATGGATATCTGAAGAAGTCTACATGTCACAACCACCTGGCTATGAAGATCCAAAAGAGGTACATTATGTTTGTAAATTGAAGAAGGCTCTGTATGGTTTAAAGCAGGCACCTAGAGCATGGAATTACAGGTTGACAACCTATCTCCAAGACCAAGGATTTGTGATGAGTAAAGCAGACACTTCTCTATTCATAAAGAGAAGTAGTACAGAGGTAATCTACTTATGTGTTTATGTTGATGACATCATCATTACAGGTAATGATGTCAATGGGATTAGACACATCAAAGGACAGATGATGAAAGAATTCAAGATTAGTGACCTTGGATTATTGAAGTACTTCTTAGGTCTTGAGTTAGTCTACACCAACTCAGTTATATATATCACTCAAAAGAAGTATGTACAGGATATGGTCAAGAAGTTTGGTTTGCAGGATGCTAAGGTATCTACTACTCTAATGGAGGTCAACCTAAAGCTAAGTGCTCATGAAGGAGAAGAAGTCAAAGACATCACAGGATACCAAAGTATGGTAGGTAGTTTGAACTATGCTACCTTGACAAGAATTGAGATAGCATATGGAGTTAGTGTGCTTAGTCAATTCATGCACAAGCCAAGGGTACCTCACCTAGAGGCAGCAAAGAAGATCTTGAAGTATCTTAAGGGAACTCAAAGTCATGGTTTGTACTTTCCATATACATCAGATATTGACATTAAAGTTTACTCAGATGCAGATTGGGCAGGATGCAAGGATGATAGGAGAAGCACCTCAGGATATATTTGTTTTGCAGGAGATAAGCCTATTTCTTGGTCAGCCAAGAAGCAACCTACAGTGGCATTGTCATCCACTGAAGCAGAGTATAGAGGGCTTGCCAATGCAACTCAAGAAGCTATCTGGTTGAAGCTTCTATATACAGAGTTAGGTCTATATACAAGGCCACCAATTATCTTTGGAGATAACACTAGCTCTCTTCACCTTGCAGCTAATCCAATTTATCATGCCACAACCAAACACATAGAGGTTCATTACCACTATGTGAGAGAGAAGCTACTCAGCAAAGAGATTCAATTGACATATGTGTCTACTAATATGCAATGTGCAGATTTACTTACAAAGGCATTGGATGGAAACAAGTTATGCAGATTCAAATCCATGATTGGATTGCAGGATGTAATTGAAGATTGAAAGAGAAGACTTAAGCCAAAGTGTTTGGCTTGAGGGGGAGCTGTTGGTGCATATCAAGCCTTCACACATTGGCTTGAACACTTGGAAGATTTGGCTTGGAACCCATGAAGGATATCTCTATGAGAAGCAAGAACCATAGGAACCTAGTCCTATGTGTTATTACTTTTTACTCATTGTAAAAGTCTATATGACTTGACATTTACTTGTAATCACTTTAATCATCTACCTACTTGATTGTATTCGTGGAAAAGTAGCTGGCTTAGTGGAGAGAATATCTCCTTACCTTTAGAGTAGAGAATATAGGAGATTTGAATTTGAATTCAAATTCAAATCTCAACTCTTTCTCTATAAAAGATACAATCAAAAAGTCGCGGTTAGTCCAGTCACTTCAGCTCACTCCCTGAGGTATTTTCTCATTGTAACTGTGTGTGTGTTAGTGCTACTCCATAGCCTACACCACCACTCCTCAATTAGCCATGCTTGGCATGCTAATGAGCTTGTATAATCATATCAATCAATAGATATATACACATTCATCATTTCTGGTTCTCTGTGTTTCCTACTCCAAGTCTGTCAACTTCCAAGGAGCATTTCTCAGTGCTCACTGAACCAAATCAAGAGTTTAATAGCTCATTGAAACCAGCTCAAGGTCTTCTACAAGCATACAAAATCTCAGAAGATTTCATTCGGCCATTTGGGAGAAATCTGCTTCGAAGTGCACACTGGTTTGTGTCTGCAAAGTTCCTAAAAAGTCGGGGGTAATCAGATTTTTGCTAAACTTATTTCTCAGTGTATGGTTTATCAATTTGAGTGATTCCACTTGTGATTGGTAGCTTGTTAAGGTACTTTAATACTCCCAAAAGGAATTGTTTCAATTTCAAGTGTGCTGGTCACACTGAGCATAACACTGAGCAGGTGTCATTACAGAAATAGCAAGTTTTCTAGAATTTGTGAAGTGCAAAGTTGCCAGTTTTGATTTGGTCATTACACAAATCATTTGCAAAGTACATATATGGTTTCTTTGTGTCATTTGGAAGCTAAGCAAGTGTACTAAGCATATCTGAAGCCAAAGGAGGGCAAGTGTGAAGCAGGTTTTGCAGCATCAACTCATTTCTTGAGTGCATCCAACCATCACTCCCAACAAAGATTTTGATGAACTCTTGCAAGATAAAGGCATCAAAAGGGAAGTGATTGAATGGTATTTCATAGAGAAGAAACAAGACCCTAGTTGGATCATCAAGGATAATGCTTGAAAAGAAGAAATCACCACACTATTTATGGTTAGAAGCACTCTCAACTCTTATATATCTGATGATCAAGA
>MU260284.1:90000-95000 GCA_020310875.1 Ceratopteris richardii
AGATAGATAGATAGATAGATAGATAGATAGATAGATAGATAGATAGATAGATAGATAGATAGATAGATAGATAGATAGATAGATAGATAGATAGATAGATAGATAGATAGATAGATAGATAGATAGATAGATAGATAGATAGATAGATAGATAGATAGATAGATAGATAGATAGATAGATAGATAGATAGATAGATAGATAGATAGATAGATAGAGATAGATAGATAGATAGATAGATAGATAGATAGATAGATAGATAGATAGATAGATAGATAGATAGATAGATAGATAGATAGATAGATAGATAGATAGATAGATAGATAGATAGATAGATAGATAGATAGATAGATAGAGATAGATAGATAGATAGATAGATAGATAGATAGATAGATAGATAGATAGATAGATAGATAGATAGATAGATAGATAGATAGATAGATAGATAGATAGATAGATAGATAGATAGATAGATAGATAGATAGATAGATAGATAGATAGATAGATAGATAGATAGATAGATAGATTGATTGATTGATTGATGTTGGATGTGATGGCTGGATACACTTAGAAGATCAAGCTGGTGCTGCAAAACCTGCTTCACACCTGCCCTCCTTTGACTCCAGATATGCTTAGTAGACTCCTTGAGCTTCCAAATGACACCAAAATATTCTATATGTACTTTGGAAAAGGTTTGAGTAATGACTTCATCAAAACAGACTACTTTGAAACTCACAAGACTTGAAAACTTTCTATTTTGGTCTTGATACCTGCTCAGAGTTATGCTTAGTGTGACCAGCACACTTAAAATTGATCTAATTGCTTTTGGACATAATCAATTAGCTTAACAAGCTTTCATTTGCAAGTGGATTGAGAGGAAATGACAAACTACACTCTGAGCAATCAATTTAGCAAACTTAGGATCATTCCCGACATTTTAGGAACTATACAGAGAAATACCAGAGATCACTTCGAGCGCGATTTCTCCCAGATGGTTGATTCAATAACCTTCAAATTTTGTAGGCATATAGTATGCTTTAAGCTTGTTCCAATGTGCTTTGAATCATCCAATTTGGTTTAGTAGATCTTGAGATATGCCTCTTGGAAGTTGACAGAGTTGGAGGTAGTCACTCAGAGAAAAACAGAGAATATGAATATATGTATATTGATTAAATCTAATGATTGTACATTCCCATTGGCATGTAATGTGATGCTCAATGGTACTCAGAGGTGTAGGCTATGGTGTAGCTCACACACACTCAGAAATTCACTCAGAAATGTCTCGGGAAGAGTGAAGTAACCCGCGACTTTTTCAATTGCCTTTTTATAAGAATTTTTGAAGGAGTTTGAAATTGAATTCAAGTTTTGGCTCCCTTCAATCTCTCCACTAAACTTAGGGAGATATTCCCTCAATCAAATCATCTACTTTTCCACGACTCTAGTCTAGTAGGTGTGATTACATGATTGATAAAGTCATATAGACTTTTTACATTGGATAAGAAGTAATAACCAATTAAGCATTGGTTCCTATGGTTCAAGGTTCATGTAAATACATTCTTCAAGGGTTCAAGCTTTAGCCTTCCAAGGTTCCAATTTTCCAAGCCAATGTGTGTAGGCTTGTTTTGCACCAACAGCTCCCCCTCAAGCCAAACACTTTGGCTCAAGTCTTCATCTCTAGTCTTCAATTATTTCCTGCAATCCAATCATGGATTTAAATCTGCATAGCTTGCTTCCATCCAGAGCTTTAGTAAGCAAATCTGCACATTGTATATTAGTAGACACATATGATAATTGAATTTCTTTGCTAAGTAACTTCTCCCTCACATAGTGGTAGTGAACCTCTATGTGTTTTGTCCTAGCATGATAAATTGGATTAGCTGCTAGGTGAAGAGAACTTGTGTTATCCCCAAATATGATTGGTGGCCTTGTATGTAGGCCCAATTCTGAATATAAAAGCTTCAACCATATGGCTTCTTAAGTGGCATTTGCTAGTCCTTTGTACTCTGCCTCAGTAGATGATAGAGCCACTGTGGGTTGTTTCTTGGATGACCAAGAAATTGGTTTATCACCTGCAAAACATATGTAACCAGATGTACTCCTCCTGTCATCCTTGCAACCTGCCCAATCTACATCTGAGTATACCTTAATGTCAATGTCTGATGAATATGGAAAGTACAAACCATGATTTTGTGTTCCCTTTAGGTACTTTACTATCTTCTTTGCTGCCTCCAAATGAGGTACTCTTAGTTTATGCATAAATTGGCTAAGTACACTAACACCATATGATATATCAATCCTGGTTAAGGTAGCATAATTTAGACTACCTACCAAACTTTGGTAACCTGTAATATCTTTGAGTTCTTCTCCTTCATGTGCACTGAGTTTGTGGTTGACCTCCATAGGAATGTTTGAGACTTTAGCTTCCTGCAAATTAAACTTCTTGACCATGTCCTGAATGTACTTCTTCTGAGTAATAAAGATACCTGAATTTGTGTAGACCAATTCAAGTCCTAGGAAGTACTTCAATAATCCAAGATCATTGATCTTGAATTCCTTCATCATCTGTCCTTTGATGTGTCTTATTCCCTGAACATCATTTCCTGTAATAATGATGTCATCAACATAGACACACAAGTATATTACCTCTGAATTGTTCCTCTTTATAAACAATGAAGTATCTGCTTTACTCATCACAAATCCTTGATCTAGGAGATAGGTTGTCAACCTATAATTCCATGCTCTAGGTGCCTGCTTCAATCCATACAGAGCCTTCTTCAATTTACAAACATGATTTACCTTATTGGGATCTTCATAGCCAGGTGGTTGTGACATGTAGACTTCTTCAGATATCCATCCATTCAAGAATGCATTCTTCACATCCAATTGGTACATGTTCCAATTCTTGGATGCAGCTACACTCACCATAATTCTGATAGTTGGCATCTTGGCCACAGGAGAAAATGTCTCCTCATAATCAATGCCTTGGGTTTGTGCAAAACCCTTGGCTACCAACCTAGCTTTATACCTGTTTATTGTACCATCTGAGTTCCTTTTGAGTTTGTAAATCCATCTGGATCCTATCACCTTCATGGAGTCATTCTTGGGTACCAAGTCCCAAGTATCACTCTCCTTGAGAGCCTCCATTTCTTCATCCATTGCTTCCTTCCATTCTGGTTTAGTGATTGCTTCTTCAAATGTACCTGGTTCTTCATTCAAGATATCCTTTGCAAGATATATAGAGTGCTTGGTTACAAGTGAAGTATCATACCATACCTAATAGGTTTCTTCTTTTCTCTTTGAGATCTCCTCATAGCTTGAGTTGAGGATTCTGGATTGTCTTCTAGTTGCTTCATCTTCATCTTTCCTTTGGATTCCAAGCCTTGAACTCTTCAATGTTGATGGTGTCTTCATCATCTGAGCTTGTGTCCTCTTTCTGAATTGGTTCTTGCCTGATAAGCTTGGGAAAGTCTTCTTCCATGTCATAAGGTAGGCTAACTTTCCTGCACTCATTTTCATACCATGAATCATTCTCATCAAAGAGACATCTCTGCTTACCTTGAAGCCTTTGTTTGAGGGGTTGTAGAATCTGTATCCCTTCTGATTCAAATCATAACCAATGAAGATACACTTCTCAGCCTTAGGGTCTAGCTTTCCCCTTACCTGTGAGGGAATATGCACATATGCAACACATCCAAAAATTTTGCAATGATCCAGAGATGGTCTCTTACCATGCCAAGCCTCATAGGGTGTCATTCCATCAAGTGTCTTTGATGGCAACCTGTTGATTAAGTATGTGGCAGTAGATACACTCTCTGCCCAAAGATAATTTGGCAATTTCTTTTCATTTAACATAGATCTAGCTGTCTCTACAATGAGTCTATTCCTTCTCTCAGCTACCCCATTTTGTTCAGGTGAGTACCTTGTAGTAATCTCCCTCTTGATGCCTCTTTCCTGCAAGAAATCTTCAAAGTCATTGGAGAAGTATTCTCCACCACCATCTGACCTTAGCTTCTTCAAATGTCTACCTGTTTGATTTTCAACTAATGCAAGATACCTTTTGAAACAATTAAATACTTCATCTTTATGTTTCATGTAGTATAAGACAGTCCACCTGCTATAGTCATCAATAAAGGACACATAGTACCTTGATCCAGATATAGATGGCTCCTTGCTAGGTCCCCAAACATCTGTATGCACCAATTCCAGATAATCTTCATGCATAAAACCTTTCTTTGTATATGGCAATCTGTGTGACTTACCAAATTGACAAGCCCCACACTTGTATATCATGTGTTGCTTGGATACATTAGGTATCCCAAGCACACATTGATCCCTGCTCATTTGTTTTATGGTCCTCTCTCCAATGTGACCTAATCTCTTGTGCCAAATCTCCAATTCTGATAAGGTTTGGTCTTTATAGTTGTACAAAGCAATATTCTTAGTGTCTTCAAGTTCAAAGGTAAACAATCTACCTGATTTCTCTCCCTTGGCTATCCTTCTGAATCCATGTCTTGGATCCTCCACATATGCACCATGTTGAGTGAACCTGACTTGTAGACCTTTTTCTACAATCTGACCTACACTCATCAGATTCTTGGTGATTGTTGGAACATACAACACTCTGCTTAGTAAATTCTGATTACCATCACTTGTTTTGACATTGCCTACTTTAACAACTGAATGTTTAGTGTCATCACCTGTCTGCACTTGGTGCTTGCCTTTGGGTTCTTCCAAATCAGATAGTAAGGCAACATTTCCAGCTACATGGTTAGAGCAACCTGAATCAATATAGAACAAATGATCATCATTGATACCTGACTTAGATGTCATGTTCATAATCAACAAGGAATCATCTTGCTCCTCTGCATAATTGTTGTAGTCTTTCCTATTTCTGTATCCACCTTGATAATTGCCATTGTGATTGTAGCTATTGTTGTAATTATTGTTGTAGCCATGGTAGCCTTGAGATTGGTTGAATTTGCCTCTGCCTTGAGAGTATCCTC
>MU260284.1:100000-105000 GCA_020310875.1 Ceratopteris richardii
ATAGATAGATAGATAGATAGATAGATAGATAGATAGATAGATAGATAGATAGATAGATAGATAGATAGATAGATAGATAGATAGATAGATAGATAGATAGATAGATAGATAGATAGATAGATAGATAGATGGATGGATAGGTAGGTAGTGTTGGTGCAGACCAATCACCAATTGAAGATTTGAAGGACAAAGGATGGAGATGAGATCAAGTTTTGAAGCAAAGAAGATGGATACATTCACAGAGTGAAAGACATGTACACATATGTACATTAGTTAAGACATAGGTTACTTATACTTATGCTTTGATATAAATCTGTACATAATTGCCTATAAATATTTTTGAAAAATGTCGGGGCAATGGGAGAAGACAAGGAGAGACAATAGGAGATCATGAGAATAGTGTATTAAGAAATAGAGAATGTCATTAGACATACGTGAAGTGAGTTGAACTCTCCATCCTCACTCAGTTGTAAATCTCTGAGAAATAGAGAAAAATTGTGCCCGATGTTTGTGTGTTTTCTCCCTATGTGATAGATCTTTTGTGAAATCCTTTTGGAGATATCTAAGTCCATAGTTAATCAATCTATGGCTAGAGTTTGAGAGTCTAATTGTGATCAAGCTAAGAGAATTGTGTGTAGGAACATTTGCATGTGAGAAAGTACTCACTGGTTCCTGAGACAGGCGCAAATTTCGATCTTAATGATTTGATCATTTCTCACTCCACACTTTAAAGTTTTGTGCAAGTAAGAACTTAATCTTTAAGTTGGAAGGTAAGCTACTTGTGGCTAAAAGAATTTGCTTAAACGGGTTCTATACTGAGAGAATTAAAGTTAAGAAGTTAGGGGTGTCCAAATCGACTTCTCAGAAGTGCAGATTTAGACATAGCTGACTTGGTAAGTAGATTTCTCAAGATCTACTGAATCTTTTGAAGTAATTTGACTTGGAGAAGGTGCGCAATCTTTAGGCGACACCTTGTGCAAAGTTTCATAAAAAACTTTACACATTTACTCAGTCAATGAGCAAGATCTATGCAGCAGACTTTCTGAGGAATTTCCTTCTTCACAGTTTAGTCAAGAAATTGATATTTGGTCATTGATAGCTTAAATTGGTGAAGGTTTTGACTTACTCTTGATATAGAGGTGTTCTAAATTCAAGGGTAGGTTGTTCTTTTGGAGATTAACACTCTCCATCAGTGGTATCAGAGCAGGAAACATCAAAATCAAGGAAAGGAGGATCTCGACTGCTGCAGATTCAAGAAATTCAACAACTGAAGAACTAAAAGGTAAAAGCTTGAAGGCAAAGCTTGAGGAGGAGACCATACGACATCAAGAAAGACAAAAGGACTCTAATTTGAAGTAAAGGTACATATATTATTCATAAAGCTTGAAGATTTCAATACACAGGTGGACACAAGATGGGAGATTCTCTACAGATAGAGAAGTTGGATAGGGAAAACTATCCTGCATGGTCAATGAGGATGGAAGCTCATCTTATGAGCAAAGATTTAATAGCTTACATCACAGGAGAAGAAGAGAAGCCACAGTTCAGAGATCCTAGTGTTCCAACTAGGGAAGAGTTAGCAGATTTGAAAAATTGGATGAAGAAAGATGCTCAAGCTAGGAGCATTATATATATGGTAGTCAATGATTACTTGTTACCTCATATTCGAGGTCTTGAAAGTGCAACTGATATTTGGAATGCTTTGGAGGAGCATTTCCAGAATACTACTAAGTCAAGGAAGGCATCCTTATGGGCAGAGTTTACCACCTTTAAGAAGAAGGCTTCTCAATCCATTTCAGACTATGTGACAAGAATGAAAGATATTGTAGATGCTTTAGGAGCTGTTGATGAAGACATTGAGGAGGATAAATTGGTAAGGCAAATCCTTACAGGTTTAAGAGGTGATGACAAATGGAAGCCATTCATTTTGTCTACAGAATTATCACTTGATCATTTCACTCCTGATTTAAATTAGTTGCTAGGTCATATGCTAACATTTGAGCAGGATGTTAAAGGAGATGGTGACAAAAGTACAGGTCATGCAATGTACTCAAAGGACAAGAAGAAAGCTAACAAAGGAAAGCAACAAGCAGGTGAAGATGAAGGTACAACTAGTCAAGCCAACTTCCTAAGAGGTAGAGGAGGTGGCAAAGGTAGAGGAAGAGGTAGAAACAACAAAGATGGAGGCAAAGCTTGTTGGATTTGTGGTAAGACAAATCATTTAGCTAATGATTGTTGGCATAATAATCAGAGTAATGGTGGATATAATCAGAACTATAATACAAGAGGAAGAGGTGGCAGAAATCAAAGAGGTAATTTCAGAGGCAGAGGTAGTAGGGGTTACTTTGGAAGAAATGCAGGTAGAGGTTTCCAAAGTCAACAATATAACAACACCTACTACAATTATGCTTCAGATCAAAAGGAAGATTCAACATTGATAATGAATGCAACTTGTGAAAGGCAGAGTGAAGATCAAAGAGTCTTCTACATTGATTCAGGGTGTAGCAATCACCTGAGTGGTAATATATCCTTGATGACTGATTTGGAGAATAAGGTATCTAATCATGTTGTTCAAACAGGTGACAACACAAAGCACAATGTGAAGTCAATTGGATCAGTGAAGGCCAAGGATGGTAGCACCTTATTGAGTAAGGTCTTGTATGTTCCTACAATTCCTAAGAATTTGATAAGTGTAGGACAAATTGTGGAAAAAGGTTATGAAGTAAGGTTCACTAATGAAGGAGTGTTTGTGGAAGACCCTAGCAATGGTTATAAACAAATTGTTTCAGGGAAGAAAGAAGGAAGATTGTTCACATTGAAGATTCAAGGTAATATTGGTCATGCCATGTTCACATATGGAGGACATAAGATCTCTGAGTTAGATCTTTGGCATAAGAGGCTTGGACATTTCAATGAAAGAGGTATTAAAGACATGATTAACAATGGTTCAGTGCTTGGTTTGCCTAATGTTGCAGGTCAACATATGACATACAGATGTGAGGCATGTCAATTAGGTAAGGCTCATAAGCATTCCTACTCCAAGCATGGTTTTATGTACTCAGAGAAGCTTGAGTTGGTACATACAGATGTGTGGGGACCATCAAAGGATTTTAGTATAAATGGGTCAAGGTATTATGTGATTTATGTTGATGATGCTACTAGATGGATCACTATTTATGTGATCAAAGATAAGTCAGAAGTGTTTAATACGTTTAAACACTATCATGCATATGCAGAAAGAATTACAGGTCATAAGTTGAAAAGACTAAGGTCAAATGGAGGGGGAGAGTATTTTTCTAATGAGTTCAGTGATTACTTGTGGGATGCAGGTATAAAAAGAGAGGTTACTTGCAGGTACTCTCCTCAACAAAATGGTGTAGCAAAAAGGAGAAATAGAACTCTTGTTGAGTTTGCAAGGTCCATGATGAAGGAGAAAAATTGCCCAAATTATTTGTGGGCTGAGGCTGTAAATACAGCTACTTATTTGGTCAATAGGTTACCATGTAAAGCTTTGCAGGGAATGACACATGAGGCATGGTGGGGTAAGAGACCTACACTAGACCATTGCAAAGTATTTGGATGTTTGGCCTATGCATATGTGCCATCACAATTAAGGCACAAATTGGAACCTAAAGCTGAAAAATATGTGTTTATTGGTTATGATGATAAGCACATGGGATACAGGTTGTGGAATCCATCCACAAAACATTTTCTTGTATCAAAAGATGTTACATTTGATGAGCAAGGTACTTGGTATGCAGGTACTATCAATATTAATACAGATGATGAAGAGATTGTGAGCCAAAGGAAAGGTAAGTCAAAGGTTCAAATAATTGATGAAGAAGAGAATAATGAAGTGCAGGTTGAAGTGGAAGAAACACCAAGATTTGATCCTGAATATGAAGAACCAGAAACCTCAAGAAGTGGAGAACTTAGGAGGTCTACAAGGAACAAATGGCAACCTACAAGGTATAGCTATGATACTTCATTTTTGGCTACCAAAGATTATGCTTACATGATTAAAGCAGATGAAGACCCTTCTACATATGAAGAGGCAAAAGGTAAAGAAAATTGGGAGAAAGCTATGCAGGAAGAATATGATGCATTATTGGAGAATCAAACATGGGATTTGGTTCCAAAACCAAATAGCCAGAAGATCATTGGATGTAAGTGGGTTTATAAGACAAAAAGATTTGCAGATGGAAGCGTGTCTAGGTACAAAGCTAGACTTGTTGTCAAAGGGTTTGCTCAGACATATGGTGTTGACTATGATGAGACTTATAGTCTTGTGGCAAAGATGACAACCATGAGGACACTTATAGCAATTGCTGCATGTAAAGGTTGGAAATTGTGTCAATTAGATGTGAAAAATGCTTTTTTGAATGGTTATATTTCAGATGATGTATTCATGGAGCAACCTCAAGGGTTCAGAGATAAAAGGTATCCAGATCATGTGTGCAAGCTCAAGAGAGCTTTGTATGGCTTGAAGCAGGCCACAAGGGCATGGAATTATAGACTTGTAAAGTTCTTGAAAGAACTTGGATTTCAGGTGTCTAAAGCAGATAGTAGCTTGCTTGTCAAAGCAAGTGATGATGGGTTTATTTACATGTGCATATATGTTGATGATATAATCCTTACAGGTACAAATAAGGAAGGAATACAAAGACTAAAGAAGCAAATGGAAAAGGAGTTCAAAATAAGTGATTTGGGAGACTTGTCATACTTCTTAGGCATGGAGATTACATATACTCAACATGGAGTATTTGTGACCCAAGAAAGGTATTTGAAGAACTTGTTAATCAAGTTTAAAATGGATGATTGCAGGGTAGCACCTACACCAATGGAGGTGAATCACAAATTGAGTAAATTTGGAGGTGAAGAATTCAAGGACATGAGACAATATCAGAGTTTGGTTGGTAGTCTTTTCTATGCTACTTTAACTAGACCTGATTTATCATATGCAGTAGGGGTTTTGTCTCAATTCATGCATTGTCCTACGA
>MU260284.1:120000-122500 GCA_020310875.1 Ceratopteris richardii
GTCATCATATCTGCAACTTGATCTTTTGTGGGAGTGTGTATGACTTCAATCTCCTTCTCAATGACCTTCTCTCTCAGAAAATGATACTGTATTTCAATATGCTTAGTTCTAGCATGAAATACAGGATTAGCTGCCAAGTATAATGAACTCATATTGTCTCCACAAATAATAGGAGTACTCTGAATCACATCAAAAACTTTCAAAAGTGTCTTTAGCCATATTACCTCTTTTGCAGCTTCCACCATACCTTTATATTCTGCTTCTGTAGATGACAAAGCAACTGTATGTTGCTTCTTGGAACACCATGAAATCAATTTGTCTCCTACATAGCACAAGTATCCATGTGTTGATCTTCTATCATCCACATTACCTGCCCAATCTGCATCACTATATATCTTCACTCTTGTATCAGAAGTAAATCCATAGTACAACCCTTCTCTGAGTGTACCCTTGATGTACCTAAGTACTCTTTGTCCTGCAATCCAATGTTCCTTTCTAGGACAATGCATAAATTGTGAAAGCACACCAACTGCATATGATAAATCAGGCCTTGTCAATGTAGCATAGATCAAGCTACCAACCAAACTTTGATAGAGTTTCATATCTTTGAACTCTTCTCCTCCAAACCTAGACAATTTATGGTTCACTTCCAAAGGTGTAGGTGCAACCCTGCAATCTTCCATTTTAAATTTGGTTAGCAAATTTTTAAGATACCTTTCTTGGGTCACATATACTCCATGTTGAGTATAAGAGATCTCCATTCCCAAGAAGAATGATAGGTTCCCCAAATCACTGATTTTAAACTCTTTCTCCATCTGCTTCTTGATCATTTGTATTCCCTTATCATCTGTTCCTGTAAGTATTATGTCATCAACATAAATACACACATAAATGAACCCATCTTCACTTGCTTTGACTAGTAAGCTACTATCTGCCTTTGATGCTTGAAATCCAAGATCATTCAAGAATTTTACAAGCCTATAATTCCAAGCCCTTGGGGCCTGCTTCAACCCATACAAAGCTCTCTTGAGCTTACACACATAATTTGGACTCACTTGATCTTTGAACCCATCTGGTTGCTCCATGTAGACTTCATCTGAAATGTAACCATTCAAGAAAGCATTTTTTACATCTAATTGAGATAACTTCCAACCTTTGCAAGCAGCAATTGCTATGAGTGTCCTGATGGTTGTCATCTTTGCCACAGGACTATAAGTCTCATCATAGTCCACTCCATATGTCTGTGCATACCCTTTCACAACAAGTCTAGCTTTGTACCTAGACACACTTCCATCTGCAAATCTCTTTGTTTTGTAAACCCACTTACATCCAATGATCTTCTGACTATTAGGTTTAGGAACCAAATCCCATGTTTGATTCTCTATCAATGCATCATACTCCTCTTGCATAGCATCTTCCCAATTCTTCTTCCCTTTGGCCTCTTCATATGTAGAAGGGTCTTCATCTGCTTTTACCAAATAAGCATAATCTTTAGTAGTTAAGAATGAAGTGTCATAGCTATACCTTGTAGGTTGCCATTTGTGCCTAGATGACCTTCTAACTTCTGCACTTCTTGAAGTTTCTGGTTCATCACATTCTGGATCAAACCTTGGCCTCTCTTCAACTTCAACCTGCACTTCATTGTTCTCACTTTCATCAAGTAATTGAATCTTTGCTTTACCTTTTCTTTGATCCACTACTTCTTCATCATCTGCATGTATATTATATTTACCTGCATACCAAGTACCTTGCTCATCAAATGTAACATCCTTGGATACAATAAATTGCTTTGTGGATGGACTCCACAACCTGTATCCCATTTGCTTATCATCATAACCAATGAATACATACTTTTCTGCCTTAGGCTCCAACTTATGCCTCAATTGAGATGGCACATATGCATATGCCAAGCATCCAAATATTCTGCAATGATCTAAGGTAGGTTTCTTACCCCACCAAGCTTCATATGGTGTCATACCCTGCAAAGCTTTACAAGGCAATCTATTGACCAAGTATGTAGCTGTATTTACAGCCTCTACCCACAAATAATTTGGACAATTCTTCTCTTTCATCATGGACCTTGCAAACTCAACAAGAGTCCTATTTCTTCTTTCTGCTACCCCATTTTGTTGAGGAGAATACCTGCAAGTAACTTCTCTCTTTATACCTGCATTCCACAAATAATCATTGAACTCATTTGAAAAATACTCTCCCCCTCCATCTGACCTTAGTCTCTTCAATTTTTGACCTGTAATCCTTTCTGCATATGCATGATAGTGTTTAAATGTATTAAACACTTCTGACTTTTCTTTAATCACATAAATTGTGATCCACCTGGTAGCATCATCAACATATATGACATAATATCTTGAACCATTTATACTAAAGTCCTTTGAAGGACCCCACACATCTGTATGCACCAATTCAAGTCTTTCTGAATACATAAACCCATGCTTGGAATAGGATTGCTTATGAGCCTTACCTAATTGACATGCCTCAC
>MU260284.1:127500-142500 GCA_020310875.1 Ceratopteris richardii
CTATCTATCTATCTATCTACATATCTATCTATCTGTCTATATATCTATCTATCTATCTATCTATCTATCTATCTATCTATCTATCTATCTATCTATCTATCTATCTATCTATCTACCTATCTATCCATCTATCTATCTATCTATCTATCTATCTATCTATCTATCTATCTATCTATCTATCTATCTATCTATCTATCTATCTATCTATCTATCTATCTATCTATCTATCTATCTATCTATCTATCTATCTATCTATCTCTCTATCTGTGTATCTATCTATCTATCTATCTATCTATCTATCTATCTACCTATCTATCTATCTATCTATCTATCTATTTTTCTATCTATCTATCTATCTATCTATCTATCTATCTATCTATCTATCAATCTATCTATCTATCTATCTATCTATCTACCTATCTATCTTTCTATCTATTGATCTATATATCTATCTATCTATTGTTGGTGTAGACCAATCACCAATTGAAGATTTGAAGGACAAAGGATGGAGATGAGATCAAGTTTTGAAGCAAAGAAGATGGATACATTAACAGAGTGAAAGACATGTACACATATGTACATTAGTTAAGACATAGGTTACTTATACTTATGCTTTGATATAAGTCTGTACATAATTGCCTATAAATACTTTTGAAAAATGTCGGGGCAAAGAGAGAAGACAAGGAGAGACAATAGGAGATCATGAGAATAGTGTATTAAGAAATAGAGAATGTCATTAGACATATGTGAAGTGAGTTGAACTCTCCATCCTCACTCAGTTGTAAATCTCTGAGAAATAGAGAAAAATTGCGCCCGATGTTTGTGTGTTTTCTCCCTATGTGATAGATCTTTTGTGAATTCCTTTTGGAGATATCTAAGTCCATAGTTAATCAATCTATGGCTAGAGTTTGAGAGTCTAATTGTGATCAGGCTAAGAGAATTGTGTGTAGGAACATTTGCATGTGAGAAAGTACTCAGTGGTTCCTGAAACAGGCGCAAATTTTGATCTTAATGATTTGATCATTTCTCACTCCACAGTTTAAAGTTTTGTGCAAGTAAGCACTTAATCTTTAAGTTGGAAGGTAATCTACTTGTGGCTAAAATCATTTGCTTAAACGGGTTCTATACTGAGAGAATTAAAGTTAATAAGTTAGGGGTGTCCAAATCGACTTCTCAGAAGTGCAGATTTAGACATAGCTGACTTGGTAAGTAGATTTCTCAAGATCTACTGAATCTTTTGAAGTAATTTTACTTGGAGAAGGTGCGCAATCTTTAGGCGACACCTTGTGCAAAGTCTCATAAAAAACTTTACACATTTACTCATTCAATGAGCAAGATCTATGTAGCAGACTTTCTGAGGAATTTCCTTCTTCACAGTTTAGTCAAGAAATTGATATTTGGTCATTGATAGCTTAAATTGGTGAAGGTTTTGACTTACTCTTGATATAGAGGTGTTCTAAATTCAAGAGTAGGTTGTTCTTTTGGAGATTAACACTCTCCATCAGTGGTATCAGAGCAGGAAACATCAAAATCAAGGAAAGGAGGATCCCGACTGCTGCAGATTCAAGAAATTCAACAACTGAAGAACTAAAAGGTAAAAGCTTGAAGGCAAAGCTTGAGGAGGAGACCATACGACATCAAGAAAGACAAAAGGACTCTAATTTGAAGTAAAGGTACATATATTATTCATAAAGCTTAAAGATTTCAATACACAGGTGGACACAAGATGGGAGATTCTCTACAGATAGAGAAATTGGATAGGGAAAACTATCCTGCATGGTCAATGAGGATGGAAGCTCATCTTATGAGCAAAGATTTAATAGCTTAGATCACAGGAGAAGAAGAGAAGCCATAGTTCAGAGATCCTAGTGTTCCAACTAGGGAAGAGTTAGCAGATTTGAAAAATTGGATGAAGAAAGATGTTCAAGCTAGGAGCATTATATATATGGCAGTCAATGATTACTTGTTACCTCATATTCGAGGTCTTGAAAGTGCAACTGATATTTGGAATGCTTTGGAGGAGCATTTCCAGAATACTACTAAGTCAAGGAAGGCATCCTTATGGGCAGAGTTTACCACCTTTAAGAAGAAGGCTTCTCAATCCATTTCAGACTATGTGACAAGAATGAAAGATATTGCAGATCCTTTAGGAGCTGTTGATGAAGACATTGAGGAGGATAAATTGGTAAGGCAAATCCTTACAGGTTTAAGAGGTGATGACAAATGGAAGCCATTCATTTTGTCTACAGAATTATCACTTGATCATTTCACTCCTGATTTAAATCAGTTGCTAGGTCATATGCTAACATTTGAGTAGGATGTTAAAGGAGATGGTGACAAAAGTACAGGTCATGCAATGTACTCAAAGGACAAGAAGAAAGCTAACAAAGGAAAGCAACAAGCAGGTGAAGATGAAGGTACAACTAGTCAAGCCAACTTCCTAAGAGGTAGAGGAGGTGGCAAAGGTAGAGGAAGAGGCAGAAACAACAAAGATGGAGGCAAATCTTGTTGGATTTGTGGTAAGACAAATCATTTAGCTAATGATTGTTGGCATAATAATCAGAGTAATGGTGGATATAATCAGAACTATAATACAAGAGGAAGAGGTGGCAGAAATCAAAGAGGTAATTTCAGAGGCAGAGGTAGTAGGGGTTACTTTGGAAGAAATGCAGGTAGAGGTTTCCAAAGTCAACAATATAACAACACCTACTACAATTATGCTTCAGATCAAAAGGAAGATTCAACATTGATAATGAATGCAACTTGTGAAAGGCAGAGTGAAGATCAAAGAGTCTTCTACATTTATTCAGGGTGTAGCAATCACCTGAGTGGTAATATAGCCTTGATGACTGATTTGGAGAATAAGGTATCTAATCATGTTGTTCAAACAGGTGACAACACAAAGCACAATGTGAAGTCAATTGGATCAGTGAAGGCCAAGGATGGTAGCACCTTATTGAGTAAGGTCTTGTATGTTCCTACAATTCCTAAGAATTTGATAAGTGTAGGACAAATTGTGGAAAAAGGTTATGAAGTAAGGTTCACTAATGAAGGAGTGTTTGTGGAAGACCCTAGCAATGGTTATAAACAAATTGTTTCAGGGAAGAAAGAAGGAAGATTGTTCACTTTGAAGATTCAAGGTAATATTGGTATTGCCATGTTCACATATGGAGGACATAAGATCTCTGAGTTAGATCTTTGGCATAAGAGTCTTGGACATTTCAATGAAAGAGGTATTAAAGACATGATTAACAATGGTTCAGTGCTTGGTTTGCCTAATGTTGCAGGTCAACATATGACATACAGATGTGAGGCATGTCAATTAGGTAAGGCTCATAAGCATTCCTACTCCAAGCATGGTTTTATGTACTCAGAGAAGCTTGAGTTGGTACATACAGATGTGTGGGGACCATCAAAGGGTTTCAGTATAAATGGGTCAAGGTATTATGTGATTTATGTTGATGATGCTACTAGATGGATCACTATTTATGTGATCAAAGATAAGTCAAAAGTGTTTAATACATTTAAACACTATCATGCATATGCAGAAAGAATTACAGGTCATAAGTTGAAAAGACTAAGGTCAGATGGAGGGGGAGAGTATTTTTCTAATGAGTTCAGTGATTACTTGTGGGATGCAGGTATAAAAAGAGAGGTTACTTGCAGGTACTCTCCTCAACAAAATGGTGTAGCAGAAAGGAGAAATAGAACTCTTGTTGAGTTTGCAAGGTCCATGATGAAGGAGAAAAATTGCCCAAATTATTTGTGGGCTGAGGTTGTAAATACAGCTACTTATTTGGTCAATAGGTTACCATGTAAAGCTTTGCAGGGAATGACACCTTATGAGGCATGGTGGGGTAAGAGACCTACACTAGACCATTGCAAAGTATTTGGATGTTTGGCCTATGCATATGTGCCATCACAATTAAGGCACAAATTGGAACCTAAAGCTGAAAAATATGTGTTTATTGGTTATGATGATAAGCAGATGGGATACAGGTTGTGGAATCCATCCACAAAACATTTTCTTGTATCAAAAGATGTTACATTTGATGAGCAAGGTACTTGGTATGCAGGTACTATCAATATTAATACAGATGATGAAGAGATTGTGAGCCAAAGGAAAGGTAAGTCAAAGGTTCAAATAATTGATGAAGAAGAGAATAATGAAGTGCAGGTTGAAGTGGAAGAAACACCAAGATTTGATCCTGAATATGAAGAACCAGAAACCTCAAGAAGTGGAGAACTTAGGAGGTCTACAAGGAACAAATGGCAACCTACAAGGTATAGCTATGATACTTCATTTTTGGCTACCAAAGATTATGCTTACATGATTAAAGCAGATGAAGACCCTTCTACATATGAAGAGGCAAAAGGTAAAGAAAATTGGGAGAAAGCTATGCAGGAAGAATATGATGCATTATTGGAGAATCAAACATGGGATTTGGTTCCAAAACCAAATAGCCAGAAGATCATTGGATGTAAGTGGGTTTATAAGACAAAAAGATTTGCAGATGGAAGTGTGTCTAGGTACAAAGCTAGACTTGTTGTCAAAGGGTTTGCTCAGACATATGGTGTTGACTATGATAAGACTTATAGTCCTGTGGCAAAGATGACAACCATGAGGACACTTATAGCAATTGCTGCATGTAAAGGTTGGAAATTGTGTCAATTAGATGTGAAAAATGCTTTTTTGAATGGTTATATTTCAGATGATGTATTCATGGAGCAACCTCAAGGGTTCAGAGATAAAAGGTATCCAGATCATGTGTGCAAGCTCAAGAGAGCTTTGTATGGCTTGAAGCAGGCCCCAAGGGCATGGAATTATAGACTTGTAAAGTTCTTGAAAGAACTTGGATTTCAGGTGTCTAAAGCAGATAGTAGCTTGCTTGTCAAAGCAAGTGATGATGGGTTTATTTACATGTGCATATATGTTGATGATATAATCCTTACAGGTACAGATGAGGAAGGAATACAAAGACTAAAGAAGCAAATGGAAAAGGAGTTCAAAATAAGTGATTTGGGAGACTTGTCATACTTCTTAGGCATGGAGATTACATATACTCAACATGGAGTATTTGTGACCCAAGAAAGGTATTTGAAGAACTTGTTAATCAAGTTTAAAATGGATGATTGCAGGGTAGCACTCAAAGAAGGTTTGTATTATGGGTTCACATCAGATACAAACATCAAGATCTATAGTGATGCAGATTGGGCAGGTAATCCAGATGATAGAAGATCAACCTATGGATACATGTGTTATGTGGGAGATAAGTTAATCTCTTGGTGCTCAAAGAAGCAACATACAGTTGCTTTGTCATCTACAGAAGCAGAGTACAAAGGCATGGTTGAAGCTGCAAAAGAAGTGATATGGCTCAAGACTCTAATGAAGAGTTTTGACCCTATACAGAGCATACCTATCATTTATGGTGATAACATGAGTTCATTATATCTAGCTGCTAATCCTGTTTTTCATGCCAGGACTAAACACATTGAGATACAGTATCACTTTCTAAGAGAGAAGGTGATGGATAAGGAGATTGAAGTCATACATACTTCAACAAAAGATCAGATAGCTGATATGCTTACAAAGAGCTTGGATGGACCAAAGCTACAGAAGTTTAAAGACATGGCAGGTATAAAGAAGATAAGAGAAACCTCAATTGATGATTGAGGGGGAGCTGTTGGTGCAGACCAATCACCAATTGAAGATTTGAAGGACAAAGGATGGAGATGAGATCAAGTTTTGAAGCAAAGAAGATGGATACATTCACAGAGTGAAAGACATGTACACATATGTACATTAGTTAATGATGGAGAGTGTTAATCTCCAAAAGAACAACCTACTCTTGAAGTTAGAACACCTCTATATCAAGAGTAAGTCAAAACCTTCACTAAATTAGAGGTCCAATCTCCAAATTATCAAAAGTTGAGAAAATCTGTGAAGAAGGTAAAACACAGAAAGTCTGCTGCACAATTTCTTCTCATTGACCTATCAAACATGTAAAGTTTTCTATGAAATTTCGTATGGAGTGTCGCCTAAAGATGGCGCACCTCCTCGAAGTTAAAGTTCTTCAAAAGGTTTAGTATAACTTGAGAAATCAACTTCACAAGTTACCTATGTCTGAATCTGCACTTCTGAGAAGTCGATTTAGACACCCCTAACTTCTTAACTTCAATTCTCTCAGTACAAAACCCGTTTAAGCAAATGCTTCTAGCCACGAGTAGATTACCTTCCAACTTAAAGATCAAGTGCTTGCTTGAACAAAACTTTAAACTATGGAGTGAGAACTGACCAAAAGATTAAGATCGAAAATTTGCGCCTGTTTTAGAGAACTGTGAACACTCAACACATATGAATGTTCCTACTAACAATTCTCATAGCCTGTTTGCAATTAGACTCTGAAACTCAGGTCACAGACTCATTAACTACCAACTTAGATATCCTCAAAAGGATTTCACAATTGATCAAACACAGACGGAGCAGACACGAAAAGATCGGGCGCAATATTTCTTCATTTACTCAGAAAGTTACAGTTGAGTGATGAGAGGAAAATCAACTAACTTTTCACATGTCTCATGACATCTATCTTCCTCATTCTTGACTTCTATCTATTCTCACATATGCTCTCATATCACGCCTCGACATTTTCAAGGTATTTATAGATAAATTTGTACAAGTCTATGACTAATCAAAGATCTAAGTGACCTATGTACATATGTATACATTCATCACATACTCTGAATGTGTCTTCCTTCCAAGCTTCAAGAATTGATCTCATCCTTCATTCTTTAGTCTTCAAACATTCAATTGGTGATTGATCTGCACCAACAGCTCCCCCTCAATCATCAATTGAGGTTTCTTCTTTCTTCTTTATACCTGCCATGTCTTTAAACTTCTGTAGCTTTGGCCCATCCAAACTCTTTGTAAGCATATCAGCTATCTGATCTTTTGTTGAAGTATGTATGACTTCAATCTCGTTATCCATCACTTTCTCCCTTAGAAAGTGATACTGTATCTCAATATGTTTGGTCCTGGCATGAAAAACAGGATTAGCAGCTAAATACAATGAACTCATGTTATCTCCATATATAATTGGTACCCCATGCACAATGTCAAAACTCTTCATCAAAGTCTTGAGCCAAATTACTTCCTTTGCAGCTTCAACCATGCCTTTATACTCTGCTTCTGTAGAAGACAAAGCAACTGTATGTTGCTTCTTGGAACACCATGAGATAAGTTTATCTCCCACATAACACATATATCCAAAAGTTGACCTTCTATCATCTCGATTACCTGCCCAATCTGCATCACTATAAATTTTGATATTTGTATCTGAGGTAAACCCATAATACAAACCTTCATTGAGTGTACCCTTAATGTACCTCAACACTCTTTGACCTGCAATCCAATGTTCTTTCCTTGGGCAATGCATGAATTGAGACAAAACCCCTACTGCATATGATAAATCAGGTCTAGTTAAAGTAGCATAGATAAGACTACCAACCAAACTCTGATATTGTCTCATGTCCTTGAATTCTTCACCTCCAAACTTACTCAATTTGTGATTCACCTCCATTGGTGTAGGTGCTACCCTGCAATCATCCATTTTAAACTTGATTAACAAGTTCTTCAAATACCTTTCTTGGGTCACAAATACTCCATGTTGAGTATATGTAATCTCCATGCCCAAGAAGTATGACAAGTCTCCCAAGTCACTTATCTTGAACTCCTTTTCCATTTGCTTCTTGAGTCTTTGTATTCCTTCTTCATCTGTACCTATAAGAATTATATCATCAACATATATGCACATGTATATGAAACCATTATCACTTGCTTTGACAAGCAAGCTACTATCTGCTTTAGACACCTGAAATCCAAGTTCTTTCAAGAACTTTACGAGTCTATAGTTCCATGCCCTTGGGGCCTGCTTCAAGCCATACAAAGCTCTCTTGAGCTTGCACACATAATCTGGATACCTTTTATCTCTGAACCCTTGAGGTTGCTCCATGAATACATCATCTGAAATATAACCATTCAAAAAAGCATTTTTCACATCAAGTTGACATAACTTCCAACCTTTACATGCAGCAATAGCTATAAGTGTCCTGATGGTTGTCATCTTTGCCACAGGACTATAAGTCTCATCATAATCAACACCATAAGTCTGAGCAAACCCTTTGACAACAAGTCTAGCTTTGTATCTAGACACACTTCCATCTGCAAACCTCTTGGTTTTGTAAACCCATTTGCATCCAATGATCTTCTGACTATTTGGTTTTGGAACCAAATCCCATGTTTGATTCTCCAATAGTGCATCATATTCTTCCTGCATAGCTTTCTCCCATTTTTCCTTACCTTTTGCCTCTTCATATGTAGAAGGGTCTTCATCTACCCTTGGCTAGGGTCTTCCACATATACTCCATCATTAGTAAACCTTACTTCATATCCCTTTTCAACAATTTGTCCTACACTTATCAAATTCTTAGGGATTGTAGGAACATACAAGACCTTACTCAATAAGGTGCTACCATCCTTGGTCTTCACTGATCCAATTGACTTCACATTGTGCTTTGTGTTGTCACCTGTCTGAACAACATGATTAAAAACATTATTCTCCAAATCAGTCATCAAGGATATATTACCACTCAGGTGATTGCTACACCCTGAGTCAATGTAGAAAACTCTTTGATCTTCACTCTGCCTTTCACAAGTTGCATTCATTATCAATGTTGAATCCTCCTTTTGATCTGAAGCATAATTGTAGTAGGTGTTGTTATATTGTTGACTTTGGAATCCTCTACCTGCATTTCTTCCAAAGTAACTCCTTCCACCTCTACCTCTGAAATTACCTCTTTGATTTCTGCCTCCTCTTCCTCTTGAATTATAGTTCTGATTATATCCACCATTACTCTGATTATTATGCCAACAATCATTAGCTAAGTGATTTGTCTTACCACAAATCCAGCAAACTTTGCCTCCATCCTTGTTGTTTCTGCCTCTTCCTCTACCTTTGCCACCTCCTCTTCCTCTTAGGAAGTTGGCTTGAGTAGTTGTTCCTTCCTCTTCACCTGCTTGTTGCTTTCCTTTGCTATTCTTCTTCTTGTCCTTTGAGTACATTGCATGACCTGCACTCTTGTCACCATCTCCTTTAACATCCTGCTCAAATGTTAGCATATGACCTAGCAACTGATTTAAATCAGGAGTGAAATGGTCAAGTGATAATTCTGTAGATAAAATGAATGGCTTCCATTTGTCATCACCTCTCAAACCTGTAAGGATTTGCCTTACCAATTTATCCTCCTCAATGTCTTCATCAACAGCTCCTAATGCATCTGCAATGTCTTTCATCCTTGTTACATAGTCTGAAATAGATTGAGAGGCCTTCTTCTTGAAGGTTGTAAACTCTGCCCATAAGGATGCCTTCCTTGACTTTGTAGTATTCTGGAAATGCTCCTCCAAAGCATTCCAAATATCAGTTGCACTTTCAAGACCTCGAATATGAGGTAACAAGTAATCATTGACTGCCATATATATAATGCTCCTAGCTTGAGCATCTTTCTTCATCCAATTTTTCAAATCTGCTAACTCTTCCCTAGTTGGAACACTAGGATCTCTGAACTGTGGCTTCTCTTCTTCTCCTATGATGTAAGCAATCAAATCTTTGCTCATAAGATGAGCTTCCATCCTCATTGACCATGCAGGATAGTTTTCCCTATCCAATTTCTCTATCTGTAGAGAATCTCCCATCTTGTGTCCACCTGTGTATTGAAATCTTCAAGCTTTATGAACAATATATGTACCTTTACTTGGAATTAGACTCCTTTTGTCCTTCTTGATGTCGTATGGTCTCCTCCTCTTGCTTTGCCTTCAAACTTTCACCTTTTAGTTCTTCAAATGTTGAATTCCTTGAATCTGCAACAGTCGGGACCCTCCTTTCCTTGATTTGATGTCTCCTGCTCTGATACCACTGATGGAGAGTGTTAATCTCCAAAAGAACAACCTACTCTTGAAGTTAGAACACCTCTATATCAAGAGTAAGTCAAAACCTTCACTAAATTAGAGGTCCAATCTCCAAATTATCAAAAGTTGAGAAAATCTGTGAAGAAGGTAAAACACAGAAAGTCTGCTGCACAATTTCTTCTCATTGACCTATCAAACATGTAAAGTTTTCTATGAAATTTCGTATGGAGTGTCATCTAAAGATTGCGCACCTCCTCCAAGTTAAAGTTCTTCAAAAGGTTTAGTATAACTTGAGAAATCAACTTCACAAGTTACCTATGTCTGAATCTGCACTTCTGAGAAGTCGATTTAGACACCCCTAACTTCTTAACTTCAATTCTCTCAGTACAAAACCCGTTTAAGCAAATGCTTCTAGCCACGAGTAGATTACCTTCCAACTTAAAGATCAAGTGCTTGCTTGCACAAAACTTTAAACTATGGAGTGAGAACTGACCAAAAGATTAAGATCGAAATTTGCACCTGTTTTAGAGAACTGTGAACACTCAACACATACGAATGTTCCTACTAACAATTCTCATAGCCTGTTTGCAATTAGACTCTGAAACTCAGGTCACAGACTCATTAACTACCAACTTAGATATCCTCAAAAGGATTTCACAATTGATCAAACACAGACGGAGCAGACACGAAAAGATCGGGCGCAATATTTCTTCATTTACTCAGAAAGTTACAGTTGAGTGATGAGAGGAAACTCAACTAACTTTTCACATGTCTCATGACATCTATCTTCCTCATTCTTGACTTCTATCTATTCTCACATATGCTCTCATATCACGCCTCGACATTTTCAAGGTATTTATAGATAAATTTGTACAAGTCTATGACTAATCAAAGATCTAAGTGACCTATGTACATATGTATACATTCATCACATACTCTGAATGTGTCTTCCTTCCAAGCTTCAAGAATTGATCTCATCCTTCATTCTTTAGTCTTCAAACATTCAATTGGTGATTGATCTGCACCAACAGTTAAGACATAGGTTACTTATACTTATGCTTTGATATAAGTCTGTACATAATTGCCTATAAATACTTTTGAAAAATGTCGGGGCAAAGAGAGAAGACAAGGAGAGACAATAGGAGATCATGAGAATAGTGTATTAAGAAATAGAGAATGTCATTAGACATATGTGAAGTGAGTTGAACTCTCCATCCTCACTCAGTTGTAAATCTCTGAGAAATAGAGAAAAATTGCGCCCGATGTTTGTGTGTTTTCTCCCTATGTGATAGATCTTTTGTGAATTCCTTTTGGAGATATCTAAGTCCATAGTTAATCAATCTATGGCTAGAGTTTGAGAGTCTAATTGTGATCAGGCTAAGAGAATTATGTGTAGGAACATTTGCATGTGAGAAAGTACTCACTGGTTCCTGAAACAGGTGCAAATTTCGATCTTAATGATTTGATCATTTCTCACTCCATAGTTTAAAGTTTTGTGCAAGTAAGCACTTAATCTTTAAGTTGGAAGGTAAGCTACTTGTGGCTAAAAGCATTTGCTTAAACGGGTTCTATACTGAGAGAATTAAAGTTAAGAAGTTAGGGGTGTCCAAATCGACTTCTCAGAAGTGCAGATTTAGACATAGCTGACTTGGTAAGTAGATTTCTCAAGATCTACTGAATCTTTTGAAGTAATTTTACTTGGAGAAGGTGCGCAATCTTTAGGTGACACCTTGTGCAAAGTTTCATAAAAAACTTTACACATTTACTCAGTCAATGAGCAAGATCTATGCAGCAGACTTTCTGAGGAATTTCCTTCTTCACAGTTTAGTCAAGAAATTGATATTTGGTCATTGATAGCTTAAATTGGTGAAGGTTTTGACTTACTCTTGATATAGAGGTGTTCTAAATTCAAGAGTAGGTTGTTCTTTTGGAGATTAATGTTGGAGCAAGTCTATGACAAGCCTAAGTATTGGCTTGAGTCTCACAAAGTCTTAGAAGAAGCTTTAAAAAGAAGACTATGTAAAGTTCACTTGTGAACTACCTCTTGTAACTTTTGAAGAGTTTACTTAATGTAAAAGTAAGAGAAGCTTAAGTGGTTGAGTCCACTTGATCAAGAATGGAAAGAGGAGCCACGAATTCGTGATTTGTGGTAGGTAGAGAATCAAATCAATCATTGATTGATTGGAGAGTGATTGAGGGAAGTTAGCCTCCCAAACTCAACTATAAATAGATGGCAGTTTTAGTCGTGGTTAGAGAGACCTATGTGAAGACCTCCAAGAGCTGAGCTTTATGCCATATCAAGGTGTGATTACAAGGCACACATATGTATCAGTAAGTCATTGTATTGTACAAGCAATATACTTTCATTTCATGATTATTTGAGTTCATCTTTCCATGTTCTTGTGAAGTGTACTACTCACTGCCATATCTCTCAGTTTTCTCAGTCAGATTGCAGAGATGTTTTCTCTGAGCTTGGTGCATAATTTTCAGTGATTTAACTTGGTAAAGTTAGCTCTATAAGTCTACTATATGCTCACAAATTTTCATGTCATTTGGATGTTGCAATCTTCAGTTATGTTCATTTGAAGTCAACAGGGTTTGTTCATCTTCACTTCTCTGTCAGGTACCCGACTTTTTCACTCATCTTGTCAGAGCCATTTCTCAGTGGTTACTTATCCAAATTCAGTGATTTAAAACTTGTTGGATTCAGCTTACTGTCTAGTATAACCATACAAATTTTCATAATCATTGGATATCTAAATTTTGAGTTATGTTGATGTTTCTGCTCACTGGTCTATTTCTGTAGCAGCCCGTGAAAATCGGGATGATGTCATCACTTGTTAAAACTCATTCTCAGTGTGTGGTTCATTATTTTTGATGATATTACTCTTGAAAGTTAGCTCTTTAAGTTGCCTAGACTTCCCCAAGAGGAATTGAGCTAATTGCTGCTGTGCTCAGAGAATTATGTAAAACACTAGACAGGTGTATGAACCAAGAATAGCAAGTTTTCACCTCTGAGCTAACTCCAACTTATCTGTTTTGATCTATCTTTTTGAGAGTGATCTTCCAAGGTACATAGGGTGTCTAATACATCCATTGGCAAGCTAAAAGGGCCCACCATATACTCCTGGAGTTCATTTGGCTGGTGTAGATCAAGGATTTTGCAACACCTCTTCATCTTCAAGCACATACCTATCCATCTCTTCACAGTGGTATCAGAGCAAGGTTTGACAACATGGCAGATGGATTTCCTTCATCAATTGACAAATTGGACAGAGGTAACTACTCAGCTTGGTCATTAAGATTGGAAGCTTATCTCCAAGGTAGAAGTTTATATGGTTATGTGGCTGGAGATGAAGTTATGCCAAGTTTCAGGAACAAAAGTCAACCAACACAAGAAGAGCAAGAAAGATTGAGCACATGGTGCTCCAAGGATGCACTTGCAAGGTCTTATCTCCTCAAATCTATCTCAGATTTTTTGTTGCCTCACATTAGAAGTTGTAAGACATCTCAGGAAGTGTGGGATGCACTTGAAGCTTTCTTTTCTTCAAGTACCAAAGCTAGGAAGCATCAACTATGGCTGGAGTTCACAACTCTCAAGAAGGCTCCCAAACAAAATGTGACTGATTTTGTCACAAAGCTCAAGGACATAGCGGATCAGTTGGGAAGCATTGGAGAGGTAATAGATGAAGAGCAAATTGTAAGGCAGGTCATCAATGGCTTGAAGGCAGATGATAAGTGGGAAGCATTCACCACAGCTATGGATTTGTACATGGACATGCATGTACCTGATTTCAACACACTCATTGGACAACTACTTACTCAAGAGGCAAAGCTTATCAAAAATGGAGAAAGCTCTAAAGGTAATCAATCTTCAGCTTTATACACGGATAAAAGCAAGTCTAAAGATAACAAAGGAAAGGCAAAGAAAGTGGATGATGAAGTAGGTACATATCAAGCTAACTATGCAGGTAGAGGAAGATATGGCAGAGGCAGAGGAAGAGGAGGTAGACAAGGCAGGGGGAGATCCCAAGACTCCAACTCATGTTCTATTTGTGGATTAACTAATCATACAATTGAAAATTGCTTTAGGAATTCCAGGAATCAAAGAGGCAGAGGATACAATAGAGGAAGTTATGGCTACTCAAGAGGAAGGTTCAACAACTACCATGGCAACTACAACAACTACAATCATTCAAACTATCAAGGAGGCTACAAAGGAAGGAGAGACTACAATAACTACACAGAAGACTCAAACAAAGAGGATTCATTATTGATCATGAACATGGCTATGCCACAAGGTAAATCTGATGAGCATGTTTTCTACATAGATTCAGGTTGTTCAAATCATGTGGCAGGAAATGTGGCACTCCTATCAGATTTACAAGATCCAAGGAATAAGCATGAGGTACAAACAGGAGATGATACAAAACATCCTGTGGAGAAAATAGGCAATGTCAAAGCACCTGATGGAAACATCAACCTACTCAGTAAGGTACTCTATGTCCCTACCATTACAAAGAATTTGATAAGTGTTGGGCAGATAGTAGAGAAAGGGTTGCAAGTCAGGTTCACAAAAGCAAGAGCATTTGTTGAAGATCCAAGTCAAGGATTCAGAAGAATTGCAAAAGGTGAAAAGACAGGTAGATTGTTCACATTTGAATTACAGGACACTAGAAACATTGCTCTCTTTAATTATGGTAGTCAGACACTCACAGAATTGGAAGTATGGCACAAAAGGTTAGCACATATTGGTGAAAGGTCATTAAAGCAAATCTGCAGGGACCAAAGTGTACTTGGACTTCCTAATTTGTCAAAACAACATATGATTTATAAGTGTAGTGCATGTCAATTTGGAAAGTCTCACAGGTTACCATTCATGAAGAAAGGTTATATGCATGGAGATCTCTTGGAGTTGGTTCATACAGATGTATGGGGACCTAGCAAGGAAGCTTCAATATCTGGATCAAGGTATTATGTTTCCTTTATTGATGATTGCAGCAGATGGACTATCCTATTCTTTATGAAACACAAAG
>MU260284.1:147500-152500 GCA_020310875.1 Ceratopteris richardii
GTTGCATTACAGGTGAAGAAGAAAAGCCTCAATTCAGAGATGCTTTATCTATATGGCAGTCAATGACTACTTGCTACCTCACATTAGAGGTCTTGAAAGTGCAAGTGATATATGGAATGCTTTGGAGGAGCATTTCAAAAATACCACAAAGTCTAGGAAGGCATCCTTGTGGGCAGAATTTACCACATTCAAGAAGAAGGCCTCTCAATCTATCTCAGATTATGTAACCAGAATGAAGGACATTGCAGATGCATTAGGAGCTGTTGATGAAGAAATTGAGGAGGATAAATTGGTAAGGCAAATCCTCACAGGTTTGAGAGGTGATGACAAATGGAAGCCATTCATTTTGTCTACTGAATTATCACTTGATCATTTTACTCCTGACTTAAATCAGTTGCTAGGACATATGTTAACCTTTGAGCAGGATGTCAAAGGTGAAGGTGACAAGAGTACCGATCATGCAATGTACTCAAAGGACAAGAAGAAAAATAGCAAAGGGAAGCAACAAGCAAATGAAGATGAAGGCACAACTAGTCAAGCCAACTTCCTAAGAGGAAGAGGAGGTGGCAAAGGTAGAGGAAGAGGCAGGAATAATAAAGATGGAGTCAAATCTTGTTGGATTTGTGGTAAGACAAATCACTTAGCTAATGATTGTTGGCATAATACTCAGAGTAATGGTGGATATAATCAGAACTTTAATTCAAGAGGAAGAGGTGGCAGAAATCAAAGAGGTAACTTTAGAGGAAGAGGTAGTAGGGGTTACTTTGGACGAAATGCAAGTAGAGGATTCCAAAGTCAACAATACAACAATACCTACTATAATTATGCTTCAGATCAGAAGGAGGATTCAACATTGATAATGAATGCAACCTGTGAAAGGCAAAGTGAAGACCAAAGAGTCTTCTACATTGACTCAGGGTGTAGCAATCACGTGAGTGGTAACATAGCATTGATGATTGATTTGGAAAATAAGGTATCTAATCATGTTGTTCAAACAGGTGACAATACAAAGCACAGTGTGAAGTCAATTGGATTAGTAAAAGCCAAGGATGGAAGTACTCTCTTGAGTAAGGTCTTGTATGTTCCTACAATTCCTAAGAATCTGATAAGTGTAGGACAAATTGTTGAAAAAGGTTATGAAGTTAGATTCACTAATGAAGGAGTGTTTGTGGAAGACCCTAGCAATGGGTATAAACAAATTGTCTCAGGGAAGAAAGAAGGAAGATTGTTCACATTGAAGATTCAAGGTAATGTTTGTCATGCCTTGTTTACTTATGGAGGACATAAGATCTCTGAGTTAGATCTTTGGCACAAGAGGCTTGGACACTTCAATGAAAGAGGTATCAAAGATATGATTAACAATGGTTGAGTGCTTGGATTGCCTAATGTTGCAGGTCAACATATGACATACAGATGTGAGGCATGTCAATTAGGTAAGGCTCATAAGCAATCTTACTCCAAGCATGGTTTTATGTATTCAGAGAAGCTTTAGTTGGTACATACAAATGTGTGGGGACCATCAAAGGATTTCAGTATCAATGGTTCAAGGTACTATGTGATTTATGTTGATGATTCTACTAGATGGATCACTATCTATGTGATCAAAGATAAGTCAGAGGTATTCAATACATTCAAACATTATCATTATGGAGAAAGAATTACATGCCATAGATTGAAGAGACTAAGGTCAGATGGAGGGGGAGAGTACTTCTCTAATGAGTTCAGTGATTACTTGTGGAATGCAGGTATAAAAAGGGAAATTACTTGCAGGTACTCTCCTCAACAAAATGGTGTAGCAGAGAGAAGAAATAGAACTCTTGTTGAGTTTGCAAGGTCAATGATGAAGGAGAAAAATTGCCCAAATTATTTGTGGGTTGAGGCTATAAATACAACTACTTATTTGGTCAATAGGTTACCATGTAAAGCTTTGCAGGGTATGACACCATATGAGGCATGGTGGGGTAAGAGATCTACCTTGGATCATTGCAAAGTATTTGGATGTTTGGCATATGCATATGTGCCATCACAATTAAGACACAAGTTAGAACCTAAAGCTGAAAAGTATGTATTCATTGGTTATGATGATAAGCAGATGGGATATAGGTTGTGGAGTCCATCCACAAAACAATTTCTTGTATCAAAAGATGTTACATTTGATGAGCAAGGTACTTGGTATGCAGGTACAATCAATATTAATATAGGTGATGAAGAAGTTGTGACTCAAAAGAAAGGTAAATCAAAGGTTCAGATATTTGATGAAGAGGAGAATAATGAAGTGCAGGTTGAAGTTGAAGAAATGCCAAGATTTGATCCTGAGTGTGAAGAACTAGAAACCTCAAGGAGTGGAGAACTTAGAAGATCATCAAGACACAAGTGGCAACCTACAAGGTATAGCTATGACACTTCTTTTTTGGCTACCAAAGATTATGCTTACATGGTAAAGGCAGATGAAGAACCTTCCACATATGAAGAGGCAAAAGGTAAGGAAAATTGGGAGAAAGCTATGCAGGAAGAATATGATGCATTAATGGAGAATCAAACATGGGATTTGGTTCCTAAACCAAATAGTCAGAAGATCATTGGATGCAAATGTGTCTACAAGACTAAGAGGTTTGCAGATGGAAGTGTGTCTAGGTATAAAGCTAGACTTGTTGTGAAAGGGTTTGCTCAAACATATGGTATTGATTATGATGAGACTTATAGTCCTGTGGCAAAGATGACAACCATCAGGACACTCATAGCCATTGCTGCATGTAAAGGTTGGAAATTATGTCAATTAGATGTGAAGAATGCTTTTTTAAATGGTTACATTTCAGATGATGTTTTCATGGAGCAACCTCAAGGATTCAGAGATGGAAGGTATCCAGATCATGTATGTAAGATCAAGAGAGATTTGTATGGTTTGAAGCAGGCCCCAAGGGCATGGAATTATAGACTTGTGAAGTTCTTGAAAGAACTTGGATTTCAAGTATCTAAGGCAGATAGTAGCTTGCTTGTTAAAGCAAGTGATGATGGGTTTATTTATATGTGTATATATGTTGATGATATAATTCTTACAGGTACAGATGAGAAAGGCATTCAAAGCCTAAAGAAGAAAATGGAGAAAGAGTTCAAAATCAGTGACTTGGGAGACTTGTCATATTTCTTGAGCATGGAGATTTCATACACTCAACATGGAGTGTATGTGACTCAAGAAAGGTATATGAGAAACTTGTTAATCAAGTTTAAAATGAATGATTGTAGGGTAGCAACTACTCCAATGGAGGTAAATCACAAATTGAGCAGATATGGTGGAGAAGAATTCAAGGATATGAAGTTATATCAGAGTTTGGTTGGTAGTCTTATCTATGCTACATTAACTAGGCCTGACTTATCATATGCAGTTGGAGTTTTGTCTCAATTCATGCATTGTCCTAGGAAAGAACATTGGATTGCAGGTCAGAGCGTGTTGAGGTACATTCAGGGTACACTCAAAGAGGGTTTGTATTTTGGTTTTACATCAGATACAAATATCAAAATATATAGTGATGTAGATTGGGCAGGTAATCCTAATGATAGAAGATCAACATATGGATACTTGTGTTCTGTAGGAGATAAGTTAATCTCTTGGTATTCAAAGAAGCAACACACAATTGCTTTATCATCTACAGAAGCTGAGTACAAAGGTATGGTTGAAGCTACAAAGGAAGTGATATGGCTTAAGACTCTCATGAAGAGTTTTGACATCATACAGAGTATACCTATCATTTATGGAGATAACATGAGTTCATTGTATTTAGCTGCTAATCCTGTGTTTCATGCAAGGACTAAACACATTGAGATTCAGTATCACTTTTTGAGAGAGAAGGTGATGGATAAAGAGATTGAAGTCATACATACTTCAACAAAAGATCAGATAGCTGATATGCTTACCAAAAGCTTGGATGGACCAAAGCTACAGAGATTCAAGGACATGGCAGGCATAAAGAAGATAGAGAAAACCTCAATTGATGATTGAGGGGGAGCTGTTGGTGTAAGACAATCAACAATCGATGTTTTGATGAAGAGTTGAAGTCAAGGTTTGAAGGAAAGATTCAAGTTATGAAGCATGGAAGAAGAATACATTCAGAAGAGGAAGATGTGTACACATGTGTACAGATAGTTCACTTATATCTTTGAGAAGTCATAAGGTTGTAAATTTTCTGTATATATATACTATGAAAATGTCGGGGCAAGTATGAGAGAGCATGAGAATAGAGTAATCAGATGTTGTATGTGTCATTAGACATCTTAGAAGTGAGTTAAGACTCTCTCATCACTCAGTTGTAATTCTTCTCAGAAATGAAGAAAACATTGCGCCCGATATTTTTGAGTTTTCTCCTTCTGTGTTAGATCTTTTAAGAAATACTTTTGTACAAGTCTAAGTCTATACATGATCGACCTCTGTACAAATTTTTAGCTTCCAATTGTGATCAAGCTGAGAGAATTAAGTATAGGAACATTTGCATATGTGAATGAGAAGAAGTGAAGTTACAGGAGGTGCAAAATTTGATACGAATGTTTTGGTCAATTATCCTTCCACAGTTTAAAGTTTTGAGCAAGCAAGTACTTAATCTTTAAGTTGGAAGGTAACCTACTTGTGGCTAAAAGCATTTGTAGAAACGGGTTCTAGATTGAGAGAACCAAAGGTTTAAAGTCCGATAGGTGTCTAAATCGACTTCTCAGAAGAACAGTTTTAGACATAGGTGAGTTGTTGAGATCATTTCTCAAGATCTACTGAATCTTTTGGAGTGATCCAACTTGAAGAAGGTGCAAAATCTATAACACCTCATACAAAGTTTTATAAAAAACTTTACACACTTGATAAGGCAATGAGTGATTTATGTGCAACAGACTTTCTGTGTATTCTACTTCTTCACAGTTTGTTCAGAAAATTTGACAATTGAGTAATGACCTTCTAAAATTGATGAAGATCTAAGTTATTCTTGTTATAGGGGTGTTCTAAATACAACAATAACTTG
>MU260284.1:165000-170000 GCA_020310875.1 Ceratopteris richardii
TCAAGAAGGACAAAAGAAGTCTAATTCGAAGTAAAGGTACATATATTGTTTATAAAGCTTGAAGGTTTCAATACACAGGTAGACACAAGATGGGAGATTCTCTACAGATAGAGAAATTGGATAGGGAAAACTATCCTGCATGGTCAATGAGGATGGAAGCTCATCTTATGAGCAAAGATTTAATTGCTTACATCACAAGAGAAGAAGAGAAGCCACAGTTCAGAGATCCTAGTGTTCCAACTAGGGAAGAGTTAGCAGATTTGAAAAATTGGATGAAGAAAGATGCTCAAGCTAGGAGCATTATCTATATGGCAGTCAATGATTACTTGTTACCTCATATTCGAGGTCTTGAAAGTGCAACTGATATTTGGAATGCTTTGGAGGAGCATTTCCAGAATACTACAAAGTCAAGGAAGGCATCCTTATGGGCAGAGTTTACAACCTTTAAGAAGAAGGCCTCTCAATCTATTTCAGACTATGTAACAAGGATGAAAGACATTGCAGATGTATTAGGAGCTGTTGATGAGGACATTGAGGAGGATAAATTGGTAAGGCAAATCCTTACAGGTTTGAGAGGTGATGACAAATGGAAGCCATTCATTCTGTCTACAGAATTATCACTTGACCATTTCACTCCTGATTTAAATCAATTGCTAGGTCATATGCTAACATTTGAGCAGGATGTTAAAGGAGATGGTGACAAGAGTGCAGGTCATGCAATGTACTCAAAGGACAAGAAGAAGAATAGCAAAGGAAAACAACAAGCAGGTGAAGATGAAGGAACAACTACTCAAGCCAACTTCCTAAGAGGAAGAGGAGGTAGCAAAGGTAGAGGAAGAGGCAGAAACAACAAGGATGGAGGCAAAGCTTGCTGGATTTGTGGTAAGACAAATCACTTAGCTAATGATTGTTGGCACAATACTCAGAGTAATAATGGATATAATCAAAATTATAATGCAAGAGGAAGAGGTGGCAGAAATCAAAGAGGTAATTTTAGAGGTAGAGGTGGAAGGAGTTATTTTGGAAGAAATGCAGGTAGAGGATTCCAAAGTCAACAATATAACAACACCTACTACAATTATGCTTCAGATCAAAAGGAGGATTCAACATTGATAATGAATGCAACTTGTGAAAGGCAGAGTGAAGATCAAAGAGTCTTCTACATTGACTCAGGGTGTAGCAATCACCTGAGTGGTAATATATCCTTGATGACTGATTTGGAGAATAATGTTTTTAATCATGCTGTTCAGACAGGTGACAACATAAAGCACAATATGAAGTCAATTGGATCAGTGAAGGCCAAGGATGGTAGCACCTTATTGAGTAAGGTCTTGTATGTTCCTACAATCCCTAAAAATTTGATAAGTGTAGGACAAATTGTTGAAAAGGGATATGAAGTAAGATTCACTAATGATGGAGTATATGTGGAAGACCCTAGCCAAGGGTATAAACAAATTGTTTCAGGGAAAAAGGAAGGAAGATTATTTACATTGAAGATTCAAGGCAATATTGGTCATGCTATGTTCACATATGGAGGACATAAGATCTCTGAGTTAGATCTTTGGCACAAGAGACTTGGACATTTCAATGAAAGAGGTATTAAAGATATGGTTAACGATGGTTCAGTGCTTGGATTGCCTAATGTTGCAGGTCAACATATGACATACAAATGTGAGGCATGTCAATTAGGTAAGGCTCATAAGAATTCTTACTCCAAGCATGGTTTTATGCACTCAGAGAAGCTTGAGTTGGTACACACAGATGTGTGGGGACCATCAAAAGATTTCAGTATAAATGGGTCAAGGTATTATGTGATTTATGTTGATGATGCTACTAGATGGATCACTATTTATGTGATCAAAGATAAGTCAGAAGTGTTTAATACATTTAAACACTATCATGCATATGCAGAAAGAATTACAGGTCATAAGTTGAAAAGATTAAGGTCAGATGGAGGGGGAGAGTATTTCTCTAATGAGTTCAGTGATTACTTATGGAATGCAGGTATAAAAAGGGAAGTTACTTGCAGGTACTCTCCTCAACAAAATGGTGTTGCAGAAAGGAGAAATAGAACACTTGTTGAGTTTGCAAGATCCATGATGAAGGAAAAAAATTGCCCTAATTATTTGTGGGCTGAGGCTGTAAATACAGCCACTTATTTGGTCAATAGGTTACCATGTAAAGCCTTGCAGGGTATGACACCATATGAGGCTTGGTGGGGTAAGAGACCTACCTTGGATCATTGCAGAGTTTTTGGATGTGTGGCATATGCATATGTGCCATCACAATTAAGGCACAAGTTGGAGCCTAAAGCTGAAAAATATGTTTTCATTGGTTATGATGATAAGCAGATGGGCTATAGATTGTGGAGTCCATCTACAAAACAATTCATGGTTTCTAAAGATGTTACATTTGATGAACAAAGCACTTGGTATGCAGGTACAATCAATATCAATACAGGTGATGAAGAAGAAGTGAACCAAAGGAAAGGTAAATCAAAGGTTCAGATATTTAATGAACAAGAGAATAATGAAGTGCAGGTTGAAGTGGAAGAAACACCAAGATTTGATCCTGAATATGAAGAACCAGAAACCTCAAGAAGTGGAGAGCTTAGGAGGTCTACAAGGAATAAGTGGCAACCTACAAGGTATAGCTATGATACTTCATTTTTGGCCACAAAAGATTATGCTTATATGGTGAATACAGATGAAGACCCTTCTACATATGAAGAGGCAAAAGGTAAGGAAAAATGGGAGAAAGCTATGCAGGAAGAATATGATGCACTATTGGAGAATCAAACATGGGATTTGATTCCAAAACCAAATAGTCAGAAAATCATTGGATGCAAGTGGGTTTACAAGACCAAGAGATTTGCAGATAGAAGTGTGTCTAGATACAAAGCTAGACTTGTTGTCAAAGGGTTTGCTCAGACTTATGGTGTTGACTATGATGAGACTTATAGTCCTGTGGCAAAGATGACAACCATCAGGACACTTATTGCTATTGTTGCATGTAAAGGTTGGAAGTTATGTCAACTTGATGTGAAAAATGCTTTTTTGAATGGTTATATTTCAGATGATGTATTCATGGAGCAACCTCAAGGGTTCAGAGATAAAAGGTATCCAGATCATGTGTGCAAGCTCAAGAGAGCTTTGTATGGCTTGAAGCAGGCCCCAAGGGCATGGAACTATAGACTTGTGAAATTCCTAAAGGAACTTGGATTTCAGGTGTCTAAAGCAGATAGTAGCTTGCTTGTCAAAGCAAGTGATAATGGTTTCATATACATGTGCATATATGTTGATGATATAATCCTTACAGGTACAGATGAAGAAGGAATACAAAGACTCAAGAAGCAAATGGAAAAGGAGTTCAAGATAAGTGATTTGGGAGACTTGTCATATTTCTTGGGCATGGAGATTACATATACTCAACATGGAGTATTTGTGACTCAAGAAAGGTATTTGAAGAACTTGTTAATCAAGTTTAAAATGGATGATTGCAGGGTAGCACCTACACCAATGGAGGTGAATCACAAATTGAGTAAGTTTGGAGGTGAAGAATTCAAGGACATGAGACAATATCAGAGTTTGATTGGTAGCCTTATCTATGCTACTTTAACTAGACCTGATTTATCATATGCAGTTGGAGTTTTGTCTCAATTTATGCATTGTCCTAGGAAAGAGCATTGGATTGCAGGTCAAAGAGTGTTGAGGTACATTAAGGGTACACTCAATGAAGGTTTGTATTATGGGTTTACCTCAGATACAAATATCAAAATTTATAGTGATGCAGATTGGGCAGGTAATCCAGATGATAGAAGGTCAACTATTGGATACATGTGTTATGTGGGAGATAAACTTATCTCATGGTGTTCCAAGAAGCAACATACAGTTGCTTTATCTTCTACAGAAGCAGAGTATAAAGGCATGGTTGAAGCTGCAAAGGAAGTAATTTGGGTCAAGACATTGATGAAGAGTTTTGACATTATGCATGGGGTACCAATTATATATGGAGATAACATGAGTTCATTGTACTTAGCTGCTAATCCTGTTTTCCATGCCAAGACCAAACACATTGAGATTCAGTATCACTTTCTAAGAGAGAAAGTGATGGATAAGGAGATTGAAGTCATACATACTTCAACAAAAGATCAGATAGCTGATATGCTTACAAAGAGCTTGGATGGACCAAAGCTACAGAAGTTTAAAGACATGGCAGGTATAAAGAAGAAAGGAGAAAACCTCAATTGATGATTGAGGGGGAGCTGTTGGTGCAGATCAATCACCAATTGAATGTTTGAAGACTAAAGAATGAAGGATGAGATCAAATCTTGAAGCTTGGAAGGAAGATACATTCAGAGTATGTGAGGAATGTACACATATGTACATAGTTCACTTAGATCTTTGATTAGTCATAGACTTGTACAAATTTGCCTATAAATACTTTTGGAAAATGTCGGGATATAGAGAGAAGACAAGGAGAGACTATGTATGAGCATAGGAATAGAGATATTAGTGATTGTAAATGCCAATAGACAGATGAGAAAGGAGTTGAAGTCTCTCTCACTTTTCAGTTGTGATCTTCTCCTGAAATGAAAGAAATGTTGCGCCCGATGTTTCTGCGTCTACTCCGTCTGTGGTAGATCATTTGTGAAATCCTTTTGAGGATATCTAAGTTGTTAGTTAATGAGTGTGTGACTTGAATTTCAGAGTCTAATTGTAAACAGGTTAAGAGAATTGCTAGTAGGAACATTCACATGTGTTGAGTGTTCACAGTTCTCTGAAACAGGCACACATTTCGAGTCCAAAGAAATGAGTAGTGCTCAGTGCACAGTGTAAAGTTTTACACATATGATAGCTCAAAATCTAAGTTGAGAAATAAGCTATCTTCAGCCAAAAGGATTTGGTAAAACGGGTTCGACATTGTGAGAACCAAAGTTAAGAAGTTAGGGGTGTCAAATCGACTTCTCAGAAGTACAGATTTGGACATAGGTAACTTGT
>MU260284.1:175000-187500 GCA_020310875.1 Ceratopteris richardii
GAAATCAAAGAGGTAATTTCAGAGGTAGAGGTGGAAGGAGTTACTTTGGAAGAAATGCAGGTAGAGGATTCCAAAGTCAACAATATAACAACACCTACTACAATTATGCTTTAGATCAAAAGGAGGATTCCACATTGATAATGAATGCAACTTGTGAAAGGCAGAGTGAAGATCAAAGAGTTTTCTACATTGACTCAGGGTGTAGCAATCACCTGAGTGGTAATATATCCTTGATGACTGATTTGGAGAATAATGTTTTTAATCATGTTGTTCAGACAGGTGACAACACAAAGCACAATGTGAAGTCAATTGGATCAGTGAAGACCAAGGATGGTAGCACCTTATTGAGTAAGGTCTTGTATGTTCCTACAATCCCTAAGAATTTGATAAGTGTAGGACAAATTGTTGAAAAGGGATATGAAGTAAGGTTTACTAATGATGGAGTATATGTCGAAGACCCTAGCCAAGGGTATAAACAGATTGTTTCAGGGAAAAAGGAAGGAAGATTATTTACATTGAAGATTCAAGGCAATATTGGTCATGCTATGTTCACATATGGAGGACATAAGATCTCTGAGTTAGATCTTTGGCACAAGAGGCTTGGTGTAATAAAGTAAGTCTATGATCCAAGGGTCTGGCCGGTTCAGACAGATCTGAAATCGGACACCGTTTGGTCATCCGTGTGTATGACCAAAGATCTCGAGTTTAGACTTACTAGGAGGTCTTGTACTCTTGTGAACAAGTGATCCACTTAGCTTAGTGGTTAAGTCTCAAGGATGTGAAGGAGGAGGTCTTGGGTTCAACCCCCATGGGGTACATGGGGAGAGTGTTTTGCCCAAAGAGCTCTAGAGCCTTCTAGAAGCATCCACTTGAGTTAACTCGAGTTAACTGGGATACTTGGCGCACATGAAGTTACATGGCTGACACTTGGGTGGTTAGTATCCACCTGCCCAAGAAGGCAGTCCCCTGGAGAGAGCTATATATAGAGGCATTTGGTTGGGAGGAGAGTCATCTCTCTAGCATGTGGTGGTCGTAATCCTTGTTCTCTTGCATTGGTATCAGAGCAAGCTTTCATGGTGACCTTGGCTCATCATCTTTCCTAAGCTCTCATGGAGACCTTGTTCTTATCATATCCATTTAGCATTTATATTATGCTTTTGTTCTCTTTCAAATATGGAGACTTTGTTAAAACACTTTTCTAAAGATAAGAAAAGTATGCTTGGTGGTTTTTAAGATAAGAAAAGCTTAAACAAGAGATCCAAGCCAAGTAATCTTTGGAATTAAGCTATTTCCTAAAGATAAGCTAATGAAAGAGTTTAATTAACTATTTCACTAGTTAAATGAGAATTATCTTTTGGACAAGCAAAGCCTTAAGTCTTGGTCTTATCCAAAAGTCTAGAATTCCTTTTGAAGATCTTTCCAGTAAATGAGAAGATTCCAAGATGAATCATTAGAATGGAAAGCAGAAGATTCCAAGGTGAATCACTAGCTTAGTATTACTTGATTCCTTGGTAGGAATCAAAAAGTTCTTGAAAGAAAAATCTCCCCAGACGTGAGACTAGCATCTTTCAAGAAAAGTTATATAGTAAGTAGTTCTCGGACATCCCAAACCACTAGAAGTGGTATTTCAAGTCCTATTTGTGATATAACCTAAAGGTATATCAAAGATTCTTAGCTTTGGAATCTGAGAGGCATAAGTGTATGCTTGGACTTGAGAAAGATCTCTAAAAATCCTGCAGGTAAGCAAAGAAGCTTAAAGATAGTTTAAAGAGATCTTAAAGATAAAGACTATAAGTCTTTATTTTTGTCGCAAGGAGCAACCAGACTTGATTAAAACTTGGCCATGATTGTCCAAGAATGTGCGACTAGAACTGCTTTATAGATTGCCCAAGTATTGGCAATAAAATTCCTTTTGGGAATGATTCACTCAAGTTCCATTTATTGAATGGAAAAATTGTCAAAAAGTAAGCTGTTCCCAGTCTGAACAGAGTGAAGTAATTCCAAGTATGTAGTCTGCAACCGTGAAGACGGTACTTAAGTCTGTGGAAGGTAAAACATAAGTGTTTGCCTATCCTTAAAGGGATTTTGGTACAAATCCAGAAAGCATGAGCGGATGCTTAGACTTAAGCAGTAGAGAGATTCCTGTAAAAAGCCCCGGCCGGGATAGGTACCTAAAAGCATCAGTACAGAAGGAATCTAAAGACAAGAAGTTAAAAGCTCTTGTCGCTACAAAATTGGTCAAGAATAACCAATTGAACTTGAATTTGAGAAATTCAAGAACTTGGAATTCTGATTGGTTTTCATTTGAAAACCCTAGCAAAAAGGATTGGAGATATTCTATTAAAGGTTTTCAAGTTCCCAAGGTTAAGGGCAAGATCGTGAGACGATCATGTCAAGGGATTAAAACCTAGAATATCAAAATAGAGATAGTGCCTGAAATTGCAAAATTCTTGTCAAGAATTAAAGCTAGAAGGTTCTCTATCTAGAGATATTGTAGACTTTAGGATAAAATTTCACTCACACGTCAATGTGAGTATAAAATAGGGTGGTATGGGACACCAGATTTTATACTCAGATTGATGTAGGAAAGATGGTATGGGACATCGGACCATGAGATGATGATTATCTTTGAGTCTTCATTTGGAATCTTGAAGTTAGGTTTGATCTTCAAGGGAATTAAAACTTCAAAGAAGGAGTTTAAATTCAAGAAGAATCTCAAGATACTTCAAGACGACTTCAAGATCAAGGAAACTGAAGATATGAAGTAAGTAACTTCCAAGATCTTCTAAGAACACTTCAAGTTTAAGTGCTATTGATCAGAAATATTTGATAAATTTCTGAAAGAAGTTGGACTTTGATTTTGAGTTGAACTTTTCAACTAAAGATTTAATTGACTAAGTCAAGCATCAAGTTCCTAGTGTAACTTGATAAATTCACTCTTTTAGACTCAAAGAAATGCACAAGAATTGCATTCACGATTAGGAGTCGAAAAGACTGAATGTGACATGAACTTAGTCTCAAGTGAAGCATTATTTGAAAACTAAACTCATCGATAGAACCTCAGTGGGTCGACACACTGATGTTGGTTACCACACTAGTATCTTGTGGTTGGATGATGTTTTTGATTTTCTTTGAATCTTTTTGAGAATCCAGCTTATTTCTCTCAAAGATAAAAGAAAATGCTTCAAATCCCTGTTGAAATAGATCTTTGAAAAGTTGAAGTCCTGAGTCATCTAGTCTTTGACTCATAACAAGTTTATGTATATTCGAAGTTTGAATTGGTTGTACAGCGTCTTAATTATTTCTTTCCGCTTTCCAAATCTTTAGAAATTGACTCAGATATAGTATCTGATTCCTTTTGCAAAAGACCAGGGTTGGCCAGTTAGAATAAAATAACTAACTTGAACATCCTAGATAGATGTTATGTACAAGAACCTTTTCAATCTTCAAAAGATGATAAGTCTAAGTGGACTTATTCATTTGAGTTTGCTTCAAGTTATAGCATAAATGATTTCCTGGAGTCCAGTATACTCTAGAATAGGAAAGTTAGGAATTGCTCATCAGATTGACAATTCCCAAGAACTTTCAGTTAAAAGTCTTTGAGAAAAGTGTCCTAAGTTGGACAATTTTCATTTTGAATTTGAATTGGTGAAGTTAGTATGGTTGATTCCACCGAAATGATAAACTTTCTCCTACAGTTTACATGGGATTTTTTCAACTCATTGGGACAAAGTAGTCCTCTAGTCGGGTGAAAAAATCAAGTAACTGTTAGATAAAAGTAAACCATTGTACAGACATCTAAAGTTAGATGTATGGGACAACCAAACTTCAAGTTCTCCAAAACAAATTCAAGTGAATCAAGAATTCTCAAAGTCTTGCGAGGGATAAGAATCCCACCTTCATTACTAAGCCCATGCACCAGTTATGCCTAGAAATGGACTAGTAATTTGAATCCACCTAGTTCACATGTTTGTGCCTCCGCACATCCAGAAACTGTGAATTAGCCAGGGATGTTATTAGATCCACCCTTATTATTCTTCACTAGTTTGTACTTTATCCCGTTCATCAAAGTGCAAACCCAGATAGTGTTTTGAATCATTTGGGCAGGGATGCCACCACAGAGATGAGACATGTTCTTCCAGTTCTAGAACATGACCATGTTCTTCCAGTTTTAGAACATGAGGCTCGGGGGTTGCCTACAGTATGTATATAGCTCTATTTTTCGAGGACGAAAATCTTTTCCAAGGGGGGAAGAATGTAATAAAGTAAGTCTATGATCCAAGGGTCTGGCCGGTTCAGACAGATCTGAAATCGGACACCGTTTGGTCATCCGTGTGTATGACCAAAGATCTCGAGTTTAGACTTACTAAGAGGTCTTGTACTCTTGTGAACAAGTGATCCACTTAGCTTAGTGGTTAAGTCTCAAGGATGTGAAGGAGGAGGTCTTGGGTTCAACCCCCATGGGGTACATGGGGAGAGTGTTTTGCCCAAAGAGCTCTAGAGCCTTCTAGAAGCATCCACTTGAGTTAACTCGAGTTAACTGGGATACTTGGCACACATGCAGTTACATGGCTGACACTTGGCTGGTTAGTATCCACTTGCCCAAGAAGGCAGTCCCCTGGAGAGAGCTATATATAGAGGCATTTGGTTGGGAGGAGAGTCATCTCTCTAGCATGTGGTGGTCGTAATCCTTATTCTCTTGCACTTGGACATTTCAATGAAAGAGGTATTAAAGATATGGTTAACAATGGTTCAGTGCTTGGATTGCCTAATGTTGCAGGTCAACATATGACATACAAATGTGAGGCATGTCAATTAGGTAAGGCTCATAAGAATTCTTACTCCAATCATGGTTTTATGTACTCAGAGAAGCTTGAATTGGTACACACAGATGTGTGGGGACCATCAAAGGATTTCAGTATAAATGGGTCAAGGTATTATGTGATTTATGTTGATGATGCTACTAGATGGATCACTATCTATGTGATCAAAGATAAGTCAGAAGTGTTTAATACATTTAAACACTATCATGCATATGCAGAAAGAATTACAGGTCATAAGTTGAAGAGATTAAGGTCAGATGGAGAGGGAGAGTATTTCTCTAATGAGTTCAGTGATTACTTATGGAATGCAGGTATAAAAAGGGAAGTTACTTGCAGGTACTCTCCTCAACAAAATGGTGTTGCAGAAAGGAGAAATAGAACACTTGTTGAGTTTGCAAGATCCATGATGAAGGAGAAAAATTGCCCTAATTATTTGTGGGCTGAGGCTGTAAATACAGCCACTTATTTGGTCAATAGGTTACCATGTAAAGCCTTGCAGGGTATGACACCATATGAGGCTTGGTGGGGTAAGAGACCTACCTTGGATCATTGCAGAGTTTTTGGATGTGTGGCATATGCATATGTGCCATCACAATTAAGGCACAAGTTGGAGCCTAAAGCTGAAAAATATGTTTTCATTGGTTATGATGATAAGCAGATGGGCTATAGATTGTGGAGTCCATCTACAAAACAATTCATGGTTTCTAAAGATGTTACATTTTATGAGCAAAGTACTTGGTATGCAGGTACAGTCAATATCAATACAGGTGATGAAGAAGAAGTGAATCAAAGGAAAGGTAAATCAAAGGTTCAAATATTTGATGAACAAGAGAATAATGAAGTGCAGGTTGAAGTGGAAGAAACACCAAGATTTGATCCTGAATATGAAGAACCAGAAACCTCAAAAATTGGAGAGCTTAGGAGGTGTACAAGGAATAAATGGCAACCTACAAGGTATAGCTATATACTTCATTTTTGGCCACAAAAGACTATGCTTATATGATGAAAACAGATGAAGACCCTTCTACATATGAAGAGGCAAAAGGTAAGGAAAAATGGGAGAAAGCTATGCCGGAAGAATATGATGCACTATTGGAGAATCAAACATGGGATTTGGTTCCAAAACCAAATAGTCAGAAGATCATTGGAAGCAAATGGGTTTACAAAACCAAGAGGTTTGCAGATGGAAGTGTGTCTAGATACAAAGCTAGACTTGTTGTCAAAGGGTTTGCTCAGACTTATGGTGTTGATTATGATGAGACTTATAGTCCTGTGGCAAAGATGACAACCATCAGGACACTTATAGCTATTGCTGCATGTAAAGGTTGGAAGTTATGTCAACTTGATGTGAAAAATGCTTTTTTGAATGGTTATATTTCAGATGATGTATTCATGGAGCAACCTCAAGGGTTCAGAGATAAAAGGTATCCAGATTATGTGTGCAAGCTCAAGAGAGCTTTGTATGGCTTGAAGCAGGCGCCAAGGGCATGGAACTATAGACTTGTAAAGTTCTTGAAAGAACTTGGATTTCAGGTGTCTAAAGCAGATAGTAGCTTGCTTGTCAAAGCAAGTGATAATGGTTTCATATACATGTGCATATATGTTGATGATATAATTCTTACAGGTACAGATGAAGAAGGAATACAAAGACTCAAGAAGCGAATGGAAAAGGAGTTCAAGATAAGTGACTTGGGAGACTTGTCATACTTCTTGGGCATGGAGATTACATATACTCAACATGGAGTATTTGTGACCCAAGAAAGGTATTTGAAGAACTTGTTAATCAGGTTTAAAATGGATGATTGCAGGGTAGCACCTACACCAATGGAGGTGAATCACAAATTGAGTAAGTTTGGAGGTGAAGAATTCAAGGACATGAGACAATATCAGAGTTTGGTTGGTAGTCTTATCTATGCTACTTTAACTAGACCTGATTTATCATATGCAGTAGGGGTTTTGTCTCAATTCATGCATTGCCCAAGGAAAGAACATTGGATTGCAGGTCAAAGAGTGTTGAGGTACATTAAGGGTACACTCAATGAAGGTTTGTATTATGGGTTTACCTCAGATACAAATATCAAAATTTATAGTGATGTAGATTGGGCAGGTAATCCAGATGATAGAAGGTCAACTTTTGGATATATGTGTTATGTGGGAGATAAACTTATCTCATGGTGTTCCAAGAAGCAAGATACAGTTGCTTTGTCTTCTACAGAAGCAGAGTATAAAGGCATGGTTGAAGCTGCAAAGGAAGTAATTTGGCTCAAGACTTTGATGAAGAGTTTTGACATTGTGCATGGGGTACCAATTATATATGGAGATAACATGAGTTCATTGTATTTAGCTGCTAATCCTGTTTTTCATGCCAGGACCAAACACATTGAGATACAGTATCACTTTCTAAGGGAGAAAGTGATGGATAAGGAGATTGAAGTCATACATACTTCAACAAAAGATCAGATAGCTGATATGCTTACAAAGAGTTTGGATGGGCCAAAGCTACAGAAGTTTAAAGACATGGCAGGTATAAAGAAGAAAGAAGAAACCTCAATTGATGATTGAGGGGGAGCTTTTACTCCTTCTAAAAGTCTATTTTGACTTGGCATTTATTTGTAATCACTTGAAGTCATTCAACTACCTCATTAGTCATGGAAAAGAGAATAGTTAAGTGGAGAGAATATCTCCCTACTTTTAGAGGAGAGATTCAAGGGAGCCTAAGTTTGAATTTGAAATTCAAATCACAATCAATTCCTATAAAAACTCCATTTGAAAAGTCGCGGTAAGTTCAGTCATTCAGCTCACTCCCCGAGGCATATTGTCTTTGTAACTGAGTGTGTGTTAGTGCTACACCATAGCCTACACCACCACACCTCAATTAGCTATGCTTGTCATGCTATTGAGCTTGTACAATCTTATCAATCAATAGATATATATACATTTATCATTTCTGGTTCTCTGTGTTATCTTCTCCAAGTCTGTCAACTTCAAAGGAGCATATCTCAGGATCTACTGAACCAAATCAAGAGATCTATAGCTCATTGGAATCAGCTCAAGGTCTTCTACAAGCATACAAAATCTCAGAAGTTTTCATTCAGCCATTTGGGAGAAATCTGCTTCGAGGTGCACACTAGTCTATGTCTGCAGAGTTCCTAAAAAGTCGGGGGTAATTAGAATTTTGCTAAACTTATTTCTCAGTGCATAGTTTATCAATTGAAGTGATTCCACTTGTGATTGGTAGCTTACTAAAGTAATTTAATACTCCCAAAAGGAATTGTTCCAATTTTAAGTGTGCTGGTCACACTGAGTGAAAGTCTGAGTAGGTATCACTACAGGAATAGAAAGTTTTTCTTGATTCTTGAAGTACCAAGTTATCTGTTTTGGTTTGATCATTACCCAAACCATTTTCAAAGTACATATATGGTTTCTTTGTGTCATTTGGAAGCTAAGCAAGTGTACTAAGCATATCTGAAGAGAGAAGAGGGCAGGTGTGAAGCAGGTTTTGCAGCACCAACTGATTTCCTGAGTGCATCCAACCATCACTCCCAACAGTGGTATCAGAGCAAAGAAGGTAAACATGGGTGATGGTTTCCCTTCCTTTATTGACAAATTGGACAGAAACAATTATCAGGCTTGGTCATTGAGAATGAAGACCTATCTACAAGGGAGAAGTCTATTTGGATACATATCAGGAGATGAGGAGTTGCCCTCATTCAAGACTAGAGGACTACCTACAAAGGATGAACATGAAAGGCTCAACCAATGGTGTGCAAAGGATGCTTTGGCAAGGTCTTCTCTCTTAAACTCTATATCTGACTTTCTTTTACCTCATGTAAGGAACTGTAAGACTTCCCAAGAGACTTGGGAAACCTTGTCAAATTATTTTTCTTCCAACACAAGGGCTAGGAAGAATCAATTGTGGATTGAGTTCACAACCCTTAGGAAGCAGCCCAAGCAATCAGTCTCAGAGTATGTGACAAAGATCAAAGATGTGGCAGACCAATTAGCAAGCATTGGAGAGGAAATTGAAGAGGAGCAAATATTCAGGCAAGTGACAAATGGACTCAAGGCAGATGATAAGTGGGAAAGTTTCACCACTGCAATGGACCTCTATATGGACATGCATACCCCTGATCTCACAACACTCATGGGCCAACTATTTACACATGAAGCAAAGTTTACAAAGGCTGGAGATCAATCAAAAGGTAATAACCCCTCTGCTCTCTATACTGATAAGAAAGTTAAGGATAAAGGTAAAGGGAAGAAACAGGATGAAGAAGGCTCTACCTCTCAAGCTAATTATGCAGGGAGAGGTAGGTCATCTAGAGGAAGAGGCAGAGGAGGTAAGTCAGGTAGGGGGAGACCCTACAACTCATCACCATGCAACATTTGTGGATTGTCCAATCATACCACAGATGAATGCTACAAGAACTACAAAAATCAGAGAGGAAGAGGCTACTCAAGAGGTGGATACTCTCAAGGGAGAGGCAGATTCAACCAACATCAAAGCTACAATGGATACAACAATCAATACAACAACAACTACAACAACAACAACCACAATGGTAACTACCAAGGTGGATTCAGAAATAGAAGAGACTACAACAACTACACAGAGGAGCAAGATGACTCCCTATTGATCATGAATATGACCTCCAAGATAGGTACAAATGATGATCATTTATTTTACATTGACTCAGGATGTTCTAACCATGTAGCTGGCAATGTGGCACTACTTTCTGATTTGGAAGAGCCCAAGGGCAAACATCAGGTACAAACAGGTGATGACACTAAACACTCTGTTGTCAAAATTGGAAATGTGAAGACATGTGATGGTAATCAGAACCTATTAAGCAGGGTACTCTATGTACCAACAATAACTAAGAATTTAATGAGTGTTGGTCAGATTGTGGAGAAAGGTTTGCAGGTCAGATTCACACAACATGGAGCATATGTGGAGGATCCAAAACATGGATTCAGAAGGATAGCCAAAGGGGAGAAATCAGGTAGATTATTTACATTTGAGCTAGAAGACACCAAGAATATTGCTTTGTATAATTATAAGGATCAGACACTTTCAGAGTTAGAAATATGGCATAAGAGATTAGGGCACATAGGTGAAAGAACTCTAAAGCAAATGTGCAGGGATCAATGTGTGCTTGGGATACCTAATGTGTCCAAGCAACACATGATTTACAAGTGTGGATCATGTCAATTTGGTAAGTCTCACAGATTACCCTATTCAAGGAAAGGTTTCATGCATGAAGACTACCTAGATTTGGTACACACAGATGTTTGGGGACCTAGCAAGGACCCTTCCATTTCTGGTTCAAGGTATTATGTGTCCTTCATTGATGACTATAGCAAGTGGACCATTCTATACTTTATGAAGTATAAGGATGAAGTGTTTAATTGTTTCAAGAGGTATCTTGCACTTGTTGAAAATCAAACAGGTAGAAGCTTGAAGAGGCTAAGGTCAAATGGTGGAGGAGAGTACTTCTCCAATGAGTTTGAAGATTTCTTGCAGGAAAGAGGCATCAAAAGGGAGATCACTACAAGGTACTCACCTGAAAAAAATGGGGTAGCAGAAAGAAGGAATAGACTTATAGTAGAAACAGCTAGGTCTATGCTTAATGAGAAAAAGTTGCCAAATTACCTATGGGCAGAGAGTGTATCCACTGCCACTTATCTCATCAATAGGTTGCCATCCAAATCACTTGATGGCATGACACCATATGAAGCTTGGCATGGTAAGAGACCCTCTCTGGATCATTGCAAAATTTTTGGTTGTGTAGCATATGTGCATATTCCCTCACAGGTAAGGGGAAAGCTAGACCCCAAGGCTGAAAAATGTATCTTCATTGGCTATGATTTGAACCAAAAAGGATACAGATTCTACAACCCCACAAACAAAGGATTCAAGGTAAGCAGAGATGTCATATTTGATGAGAATGACTCTTGGTATGAGAATGAATGCAGGAAAGTGAGTCTACCCTATGACATGGAAGAAGATTTTCCAAAGCTCACCAAGGAAGAACCAACTCAGCAAGAAGATTCAAGCTCAGATGATGATACAATAAACCTTGAAGAGTTCAAGGCTTGGAAGTCCAAAGGGAAGATGAAGATGAAGCAATTAGAAGATAAACCAGAAACTTCAACTCAAGCAATGAGGAGATCTCAAAGAGAAAAGAAGAAGCCTATCAGATTTGGGTATGACACATCACTTGTAACTAAACATTCTGTATATCTTGCAAAAGACTTGTTGAATGAAGAACCAGGTACCTATGAAGAAGCAATTACCAAACCAGAATGGAGAGAAGCCATGGATGAAGAGATAGAAGCTCTCAAGGAAAGTGATACTTGGGACTTGGTACCCAAGAAGGAATCTATGAAGGTGATAGGATCCAGATGGATCTACAAACTAAAGAAGAATTCAGATGGAACAATAAACAGGTACAAAGCTAGGTTGGTAGCCAAGGGTTTTGCACAAACCCAAGGCATTGATTATGAGGAGACATTTTCTCCTGTGGCCAAGATGCCAACTATCAGAGTATTGGTGAGTGTAGCTGCATCCAAAAATTGGAACATGTACCAATTGGATGTGAAGAATGCATTCTTGAATGGATGGATATCTGAAGAAGTCTACATGTCACAACCACCTGGCTATGAAGATCCAAAAAAGGTACATTATGTTTGTAAATTGAAGAAGGCTCTGTATGGTTTGAAGCAGGCACCTAGAGCATGGAATTACAGATTGACCACCTACCTCCTAGACCAAGGATTTGTGATGAGCAAAGCAGACACTTCTCTATTCATAAAGAGAAGTAGTACAGAGGTAATCTACTTATGTGTTTATGTTGATGACATCATTATTACAGGAAATGATGTTCAGGGAATTAGACATATCAAAGGACAGATGATGAAAGAATTCAAGATCAGTGATCTTGGATTATTAAAGTATTTCTTAGGACTTGAATTGGTCTACACAAATTCAGGTATCTACATCACTCAAAAGAAGTATGTGCAGGATATGGTCAAGAAGTTTGGCTTGCAGGATGCTAAGGTATCTACTACTCCAATGGAGGTCAACCTAAAGCTAAGTGCTCATGAAGGAGAAGAAATCAAAGACATTACAGGATACCAAAGTATGGTAGGTAGCTTGAACTATGCTACCTTGAAAAGAATTGACATAGCATATGGAGTAAGTGTGCTTAGTCAATTCATGCACAAACCAAGGGTACCTCACCTAGAGGCAGCAAAGAAGATCTTGAAGTATTTGAAGGGAACACAAAGTCATGGTTTATACTTTCCTTATACATCAGATATTGACATAAAAGTCTACTCAGATGCAGATTGGGCAGGATGCAAGGATGATAGGAGGAGCACCTCAGGTTACATTTGTTTTGCAGGAGATAAGCCTATTTCTTGGTCAGCCAAGAAGCAACCTACAGTGGCATTGTCATCCACTGAAGCAGAGTATAGAGGGCTTGCCAATGCCACTCAAGAAGCTATCTGGTTGAAGCTTCTATATACAGAGTTAGGTCTACACACAAGACCACCTATTATCTTTGGAGACAACACTAGCTCCCTTCACCTTGCAGCAAATCCAATTTATCATGCCAGAACCAAACACATAGAGGTTCACTACCACTATGTGAGAGAAAAATTACTTAGCAAAGA
>MU260284.1:192500-195000 GCA_020310875.1 Ceratopteris richardii
GATCAGTGTAGGTCAAATTGTGGAAAAAGGATATGAGGTAAGATTTACCAATGATGGAGTTTATGTTGAAGACCCTAGTCAAGGGTATAAACAGGTTGTTATAGGAAAGAAAGAAGGGAGGCTCTTCACATTGAAGGTACAAGGAAATGTTGGACATGCTATGTTCACATATGGAGAGCAGAAGGTATCTGAATTGGATCTTTGGCATAAAAGACTTGGACACTTCAATGAAAGAGGTATCAAAGACATGATTAATAATGATTCAGTGCTTGGGTTGCCTAACATTGCAGGTCAACACATGACATACAGATGTGAGGCATGTCAATTAGGTAAGGCTCATAAGCAATCCTATTCCAAGCATGGGTTTATGTATTCAGAAAGGCTTGAGTTGGTGCATACAGATGTGTGGGGTCCTTCAAAGGACTTTAGTATAAATGGTTCAAGATATTATGTCATATATGTTGATGATGCTACCAGATGGATCACAATTTATGTGATTAAAGAAAAGTCAGAAGTGTTTAATACATTTAAACACTATCATGCATATGCAGAAAGGATTACAGGTCAAAAATTGAAGAGACTAAGGTCAGATGGAGGGGGAGAGTATTTTTCAAATGAATTCAATGATTACTTGTGGAATGCAGGTATAAAGAGAGAAGTTACTTGCAGGTACTCTCCTCAACAAAATGGGGTAGCAGAAAGAAGAAATAGGACTCTTGTTGAGTTTGCAAGGTCCATGATGAAAGAGAAGAATTGCCCAAATTATTTGTGGGCAGAGGCTGTTAATACAACTACTTATTTGGTCAACAGATTGCCTTGTAAAGTTTTGCAAGGTATGACACCATATGAAGCTTGGTGGGGTAAGAGACCTACCTTGGATCATTGTAGAATATTTGGATGTTTGGCATATGCATATGTGCCATCTCAATTGAGGCATAAGTTGGAGCCTAAGGCAGAAAAGTATGTATTCATTGGTTATGATGATAAGCAAATGGGATACAGGTTGTGGAGTCCATCCACAAAGCAATTCCTTGTATCCAAGGATGTTACATTTGATGAGCAAGGTACTTGGTATGCAGGTAAAAATAATGTACATGCAGATGTTGAAGAAGTAGTGGATCAAAGGAAAGGTAAAGCAAAGATTCCATTACTTGATGAAAATGAGAATAATGAAGTACAGGTTGAAGTTGAAGAGAGGCCAAGGTTTGATCCAGAATGTGATGAACCAGAGACTTCAAAAAGTGCAGAAGTTAGGAGGTCATCTAGGCACAAATGGCAACCTACAAGGTATAGCTATGACACCTCATTCTTGACTACTAAAGATTATGCTTATTTGGTAAAAGCAGATGAAGATCCATCTACATATGATGAAGCCAAAGGCAAGAGAAATTGGGAAGAAGCCATGCAAGAGGAGTATGATGCATTGATAGAGAATTAGACTTGGGATCTGGTTCCTAAACCTAATAGCCAGAAAATTATTGGATGTAAGTGGGTTTATAAAACAAAAAGATTTGCAAATGGAAGTGTGTCTAGGTACAAAGCTAGACTTGTTGTGAAAGGGTATGCACAGACATATGGAGTGGACTATGATGAGACCTATAGTCCTGTGGCAAAAATGACAACCATCAGAACTCTCATAGCAATTGTTGCTTGCAAAGGTTGGAAGTTATCTCAATTAGATGTTAAAAATGCTTTTTTGAATGGTTACATTTCATATGAAGTATACATGGAGCAACCAGATGGGTTCAAAGATCAAGTGAATCCAAATTATGTGTGTAAGCTCAAGAGAGCTTTGTATGGATTAAAGCAGGCCCCAAGGGCATGGAATTATAGGCTTGTAAAATTCTTGAAGGATCTTGGATTTCAAGCATCAAAGGCAGATAGTAGCTTGCTAGTCAAAGCAAGTGAAGATGGGTTCATTTATGTTTGTATTTATGTTGATGACATAATACTTACAGGAACAAATGATAAAGGAATACAAATGATCAAGAAGCAGATGGAGAAAGAGTTCAAAATCAGTGATTTGGGGAACTTATCATTCTTCTTGGGAATGGAGATTTCTTATACTCAACATGGAGTATATGTGACCCAAGAAAGGTATCTTAAAAATTTGCTAACCAAATTTAAAATGGAAGATTGCAGGGTTGCACCTACACCATTGGAAGTGAACCATAAATTGTCTAGATTTGGAGGAGAAGAATTCAGAGACATGAAGCTCTATCAAAGTTTTGGTAGCTTGATTTATGCTACATTAACAAGGCCTGATTTGTCATATGGAGTTGGTGTGCTTTCACAATTTATGCATTGTCCTAAAAAGGAACATTGGATTGCAGGACAAAGAGTACTTAGGTACATCAAGGGTACACTCAGAGAAGGGTTGTACTATGGATTTACTTCTGATACAAGAGTGAAGATATATAGTGATGCAGATTGGGCAGGTAATGTGGATGATAGAAGATCAACACATGGATATTTGTGCTATGTAGGAGACAAATTGATT
>MU260284.1:215000-217500 GCA_020310875.1 Ceratopteris richardii
TGTTCCAACAATTCCAAAGAATCTGATAAGTGTAGGAAAAATTGTTGAAAAAGGTTATGAAGTAAGGTTCACTAATGATGGAGTTTTTGTGGAAGACCCTAGCAATGGGTATAAACAAATTGTTTCAGGGGAGAAAGAAGGAAGACTCTTCACATTGAAGATTCAAGGTAATGTTGGTCATGCCTTGTTCACTTCTAGAGGACATAAGATCTCTGAGTTAGATCTTTGGCATAAAAGGCTTGGATATTTCAATGAAAGTGGTATTAAGGATATGGTTAACAATGCTTCAGTGCTTGGATTGCCTAATGTTATAGGTCAAAATATGACATACAAATGTGAGGCATGTCAATTAGGTAAGGCTCATAAGCAATCATATTCTAAGCATGGTTTCATGTATTCAGAAAATCTTGAATTGGTACACACAGATGTGTGGGGACCATCAAAGGATTTTAGTATAAATGGTTCAAGAATGTGATTTATGTTGATGATGCTACTAGGTGGATCACTATATATGTGATCAAAGATAAATCAGAGGTATTTAATACATTTAAACATTATCATGTGTATGCAAAAAGAATCACAGGTCAAAAGTTGAAGAGACTAAGGTCAGATGGAGGGGGAGAGTATTTCTCAAATGAGTTCAGTGATTACTTATGGAATGCAGGTATAAGAAGGGAAGTTACTTGTAGGTATTCTCCTCAACAAAATGGTGTAGCAGAAAGGAGAAATAGAACTCTTGTTGAGTTTGCAAGATCAATGATGAAGGAGAAAAAATGTCCAAATTATTTGTGGGTTGAGGCTATAAATACAGCTACATATTTGGTCAATAGGTTACCATGTAAAGCTTTGCAGGGTATGACACCATATGAAGCTTGGTGGGGTAAGAGACCTACCTTAGATCATTGCAAAGTATTTGGATGTTTGGCTTATGCATATGTGTGCCATCTTAGCTGAGGCATAAATTGGAACCTAAAGCTAAAAAGTATGTGTTCATTGGATATGATGATAAGCATATGGGTTATTTGTTGTGGAGTCCATCCACAAAGCAATTCCTTGTATCAAAGGATGTTACATTTGATGAGAAAGGTACTTGGTATGCAAGTACAATCAATAATCATGCAGGTGATGAAGAAGTTTTGAATCAAAAGAAAGGTAAATCAAAGGTTCAAATATTTGATGAGGAAGAGAACAATGAAGTATAAGTTGAAGTTGAAGAAGTGCGGTATAAGTTCAACAATGAAGTATAAGGCTCAGAAGGTCATCAAAACACAAATGGCAACCTACAAGGTATGGCTATGACACTTCTTTTTTGACTACTAAAGACTATGCTTACATGGTGAAAGCAGATGAAGACCCTTCTACATATGAAGAGGCAAAAGGTAAGGAAAATTGGGAGAAAGCTATGCAGGAAGAGTATGATGCATTGGTGGAGAACGAGACATGGGATTTGGTTCCTATACCAAATAGTCAGAAGATCATTGGATGCAAATGGGTCTATAAGACAAAGAGATATGTAGATGGAAGTGTGTCTAGGTATAAAGCTAGACTTGTTGTGAAAGGGTTTGCTTAGACATATGGTATAGATTATGATGAGACCTATAGTCTTGTGGCAAAGATGACAACCATCAAGACACTCATAGCCATTGCTGCATGTAAAGGTTGGAGATTATGTCAATTAGATGTGCAGAATGCTTTTCTTAATGGTTATATTTTAGATGTTTTCATGGAGCAACCACAAGGGTTCAGAGATAAAAGGTATTCAGAATATGTACGAAAGCTCAAGAGATCTTTGTATGGTTTGAAGCAGGCCCCAAGGGCATGGAATTATAGACTTGTAAAGTTCTTGAAGGAACTTGGTTTCCAAGTATCTAAAGCAGAGAGTGGCTTGCTTGTCAAAGCAAGTGATGATGGGTTCATTTACATGTGCATATATGTTGATGACATAATTCTTACATGTACAGATGAGAAGGGCATACAAAGCCTCAAGAAGTAAATGGAGAAAGAGTTCAAGATTAGTGACTTGGGAGACTTGTCATATTTCTTCGGCATGGAGATCTCATATACTCAACATGGAGTGTATGTTACTCAAGAAAGGTATTTGAAGAACTTGTTGATAAAGTTTAAAATGGAAGATTGCCGGGTGGCACCCACTCCAATGGAGGTGGATCACAAATTGAGCAGATATGGAGGAGAAGAATTTAAAGATATGAAACTCTATCAAAGTCTGGTTGGTAGTCTAATCTATGCTACATTAACTAGACTTGATTTGTCATATGCAGTTGGAGTGTTGTCTCAATTCATGCATTGTCCTAGGAAAGAACATTGGGTTGCAGGATAAAGAGTGTTGAGATACATTAAGGGTACACTCAAGGAAGGTTTGTATTATGGTTTTACATCAGATACAAACATCAAGATATATAGTGATACAGATTGGATAGCTAATCCTGATGATAGGAGATAAACTTATGGATGCTTGTGTTATGTGGGAGATAAGTTAATC
>MU260284.1:227500-245000 GCA_020310875.1 Ceratopteris richardii
AGGAATTAGATCAATTGTTAGTGTGCTGGTCACACTGAGTGAAAGACTGAGCAGGTGTCACTACAGAAATAGAAAGTTTTTCTTGATTTTTGAAGTGCCAAGTTATTTGTTTTGATTTGGCCATTACACATATCATTTGCAAAGTACATATATGCTTTCTTGGTATCATTTGGAAGCTCAAGGTGTGTACTAAGCATATCTGGAATCAAAGGAGGGCTGGTGTGAAGCAGGTATAGCAACATCAACTCAATCTCTTGAGTGCATCCAACCATTACTCCCAACAGTGGTATCAGAGCAAATAAGGTAAACATGGGAGATGGTTTTCCTTCATTCATTGACAAATTGGACAGGAACAATTACCAAGCTGGTCATTGAGGATGAAGACCTATCTACAAGGAAGAAGCTTATTTGGATACATATCAGGAGATGAGGAATTGCCCTCATTCAAAACTAGAGGACTACCCACCAAGGATGAACATGAGAGGCTCAACCAATGGTGTGCAAAAGATGCTTTGGCAAGGTCTTACCTTCTTAACTCTATATCTGACTTTCTTTTACCTCATGTAAGGAATTGTAAGACTTCCCAAGAGACTTGGGAAACCTTGTCAACATACTTTTCTTCCAACACAAGGGCCAGGAAGAATCAACTGTGGATTGAATTCACAACCCTTAGGAAGCAGCCCAAGCAATCAGTCTCAGAGTATGTGACAAAGATTAAAGATGTGGCAGACCAATTAGCAAGCATTGGAGAGGAGATTGAAGAGGAGCAAATAGTCAGGCAAGTAACAAATGGACTCAAGGCAGATGATAAGTGGGAAAGCTTTACCACTGCAATGGACCTCTATATGGACATGCATACCCCAGATCTCACAACACTCATGGGCCAACTATTCACACATGAAGCAAAGTTTACAAAGGCAGGAGATCAATCAAAAGGTAACAACCCCTCTGCTCTCTATACTGATAAGAAAGTTAAGGATAAAGGTAAAGGTAAGAAACAGGATGAAGAAGGTTCTACCTCTCAAGCTAATTATGCAGGGAGAGGTAGATCATCAAGAGGCAGGGGCAGAGGAGGTAAGTCAGGTAGGGGGAGACCCTACAACTCATCACCATGCAACATTTGTGGATTGTCCAATCATACCACAGATGAATGCTACAAGAACTACAAGAATCAAAGAGGAAGAAGCTACTCAAGAGGTGGATACTCTCAAGGGAGAGGCAGATTCAATCAACACCAAGGCTACAATGGATACAACAATCAATACAACAACAATTACAACCACAACCACAATGGTAACTACCAAGGTGGATTCAGAAACAGAAGGGACTATAACAACTACACAGAGGAGTAAGATGACTCCCTATTGATCATGAATATGACCTCCAAGATAGGTACAAATGATGATCATTTATTTTATATTGACTCAGGATGTTCTAACCATGTAGCTGGCAATGTGGCACTACTTTCTGATTTGGAAGAACCCAAGGGCAAACATCAGGTACAAACAGGTGATGACACTAAACACTCTGTTGTAAAGATCGGAAATGTAAAGACATGTGATGGTAACCAGAACCTATTGAGCAGGGTACTCTATGTACCAACCATCACCAAGAATCTAATGAGTGTTGGTCAGATTGTCGAGAAAGGTTTGCAGGTCAGATTCACACAACATGGAGCATATGTGGAGGACCCAAGACATGGATTCAGAAGGATAGCCAAGGGAGAAAAATCAGGTAGATTGTTTACTTTTGAGCTAGAAGACACCAAGAACATTGCTTTATACAATTACAAGGATCAAACACTTTCAGAGTTAGAAATATGGCACAAGAGGTTAGGTCACATAGGTGAAAGAACCCTAAAACAAATGTGCAGGGATCAATGTGTGCTTGGGATACCTAATGTGTCCAAGCAACACATGATTTACAAGTGTGGAGCATGTCAGTTTGGTAAGTCTCACAGATTGCCCTATTCAAGGAAAGGTTTCATGCATGAAGACTACCTAGACTTGGTGCACACAGATGTTTGGGGACCTAGCAAGGACCCTTCCATTTCAGGTTCAAGGTATTATGTGTCCTTTATTGATGACTATAGCAGGTGGACCATTTTATACTTTATGAAGCATAAAGATGAAGTGTTTAATTGTTTCAAGAGGTATCTTGCACTTGTTGAAAACCAAACAGGAAGAAGCTTGAAGAGGCTAAGATCAGATGGTGGAGGAGAGTACTTCTCTAATGAGTTTGAAGATTTCTTGCAGGAAAGAGGCATCAAGAGGGAGATTACTACAAGGTACTCACCTGAACAAAATGGGGTAGCTGAAAGAAGGAATAGACTCATTGTAGAAACAGCTAGGTCTATGCTTAATGAAAAGAAATTGCCAAATTATCTTTGGGCAGAGAGTGTATCTACTGCCACCTATCTCATAAACAGGTTGCCATCCAAATCACTTGATGGCATGACACCATATGAAGCTTGGCATGGTAAGAGACCATCTCTGGATCATTGTAAAATCTTTGGTTGTGTAGCATATGTGCATATTCCCTCACAGGTAAGGGGAAAGTTAGACCCTAAAGCTGAAAAATGTATCTTCATTGGTTATGATTTGAACCAAAAGGGATACAGATTCTACAACCCAACAAACAAAGGCTTCAAGGTAAGCAGAGATGTCATCTTTGATGAGAATGACTCATGGTATGAGAATGAATGCAGGAAGGTTAGTCTACCCTATGATATGGAAGAAGATTTCCCAAAGCTCACCAAGGAGGAACCAATTTAGAAAGATGAATCAAGCTCAGATGATGATGATACAATAAACCTTGAAGAATTCAAGGCATGGAAATCCAAAGGAAAGATGAAGATGAAAAAGCTAGAGGATACACCAGAATCCTCAACTCAAGCAATGAGGAGATCTCAGAGAGAAAAGAAGAAGCCTATCAGATTTGGGTATGACACATCACTTGTAACTAAACATTCTGTATATCTTGCAAAGGATTTGTTGAATGAAGAACCAGGTACCTATGAAGAAGCAATCACCAAACCAGAATGGAAAGGAGCTATGGATGAAGAAATGGAAGCTCTCAAGGAGAGTGATACTTGGGACTTGGTAGCCAAGAAGGAATCCATGAAGGTGATAGGATCCAGATGGATCTACAAGCTAAAGAGAAATTCAGATGGAACCATAAACAGGTACAAAGCTAGGTTGGTAGCCAAGGGTTTTGCACAAACCCAAGGCATTGATTATGAGGAGACATTTTCTCCTGTGGCTAAGATGCCAACTATCAGAATATTGGTGAGTGTAGCTGCATCCAAAAATTGGAACATGTACCAATTAGATGTCAAGAATGCTTTCTTGAATGGATGGATATCTGAAGAAGTCTACATGTCACAACCACCTGGCTATGAAGATCCCAAGAAGATAAATTATGTTTGTAAATTGAAGAAGGCTCTATATGGTTTGAAGCAGGCACCTAGAGCATGGAATTACAGGTTGACAACCTACCTCCAAGACCAAGGATTTGTGATGGGTAAAGCAGACACTTCTCTATTCATAAAGAGGAGTAGTACAGAGGTAATCTACTTGTGTGTTTATGTTTGTCATCATTACAGGTAATGATGTCAATGGGATTACACACATCAAAGGACAGATGATGAAAGAATTCAAGATTAATGATCTTGGATTGTTGAAGTACTTCTTAGGTCTTGAGTTAGTCTACACCAACTCAGGTATATATATTACTCAAAAGAAGTATGTGTCGGAGAGTGTTAATCTCCTTCAGAATAACCTACTCTTGTGATTAGAGCACCTCTATACCAAGAGTAAGTCAAAACTTTACAACACAAACATTCTACTGCACGATTTCTTTAAATTTATCTTCACAGGTTACTTTTGTCTGAAACTGTCATTCTGAACAGTCGACTTCACACCTGTAACTTCTAAGACTTGGTTCTCCTTGAATAGAACCCGTTTAAGCAAATGCTTCTGATTACGAGTAGCTTATCTTCTAACTTAAAGATTAAGCCCTCACTCATGCAAAACTTTAAAGTATGCACTGAGAAATGATCAAAACATTGATCACCGAAAATGCGCCTGTTTCAGTAAACTTTGAACACTCAACACATACGAATGTTCCTACTGACAATTCTCAGTTACTGTTTACAATCAAACTCTGAAACTTAAGCTATAGATTGATTAACTATAGACTTAAGATATCCTCAATAGGATTTCACAAATCATCTATCACAGACGAAAAACACACAGAAATTTCGGCGCAACTTTTCTTCGATTACTCAGAAAGTTACAGTTGAGTGATGAGAGGAAAACTCAACTAACTTTACATATGTCTCATGACATCTAACTTCTCATTCTTCTCTTCTATTCCTTTCTCTCTTGTATATGTCTCTCATACTTTTCTTTCTACCTCTCATACTACCTCTACTCCTACGCGCCTCGACATTTTCAGGTATTTATAGATAACTTTGTACAAGCTTATAACGCGGACTATACTACTGTACATATGTGTACAATTTTTCCGGTTCTTCTCCCAAGCTTCAAACTTTGTTCTTTTCTTCCTCTTTCCATCCTTTAACTCTTCATGAACTGAAATCTGTAAAAATGATCTTTTCCGGTAACATTCCGGTGACTTTCCTGTGACCTTCCGGTACTGTTCCGGTACTGTTCCGGTGACCTTTTTAAGGAAATTTTTGCTGACGTCTCTGCGGACTAAAAGACCTTCAATTGTTGATTGTCTTGCACCAACAGCTCCCCCTCAATCATCAATTGAGGTTTTCTCTGTCTTCTTTATTCCTGCCATATCTTTAAATCTTTGTAACTTTGGTCCATCCAAACTTTTTGTAAGCATATCAGCTATCTGATCTTTCGTTGAAGTATGAATTACTTCAATCTCCTTATCCATCACCTTCTCTCTTAGAAAGTGATACTGAATCTCAATGTGTTTAGTCCTGGCATGAAAAACAGGATTAGCAGCTAAATATAATGAACTCATATTATCTCCAAATATGATTGGAGTCCTCTGTATAGTGTCAAAACTCTTCATTAAAGTCTTTAGCCAAATCACTTCTTTTGCGGCTTCAACCATGCCTTTGTACTCGGCTTCGGTAGACGACAAAGCAACTGTATGTTGCTTCTTAGAACACCATGAGATTAGCTTATCTCCCACATAACACATGTATCCATAGGTTGACCTTCTGTCATCTGGATTACCTGCCCAATCTGCATCACTGTATATTTTGATGTTTGTATCTGATGTAAAACCATAATACAAACCTTCTTTGAGTGTACCCTTTATGTACCTCAACACCCTTTGTCCTGCGATCCAGTGTTCTTTCCTTGGACAGTGCATGAACTGAGACAATACTCCTACTGCATATGATAAATCAGGTCTGGTTAAAGTAGCATAGATAAGACTACCAACCAAACTCTGATATTGTCTCACATCCTTGTATTCTTCACCTCCAAACTTACTCAGTTTGTGATTCACCTCCATTGGAGTAGGTGCTATCCGGCAATCATTCATTTTAAACTTGATTAACAAGTTCTTCAAATATCTTTCTTGGGTCACGAATACTCCATGCTGAGTATATGTGATCTCCATACCCAAGAAGTAAGACAAGTTTCCCAAGTCACTTATCTTGAACTCCTTTTCCATTTGCTTCTTGAGTCTTTGTATACCTGACTCATCTGTTCCTGTAAGAATTATATCATCAACATATATGCACATGTATATGAAACCTTTATCACTTGCTTTAATAAGCAGACTACTATCTGCTTCAGACACCTGAAAACCAAGTTCTTTCAAGAACTTTACAAGTCTAAAATTCCACGCTCTTGGCGCTTGCTTCAAGCCATACAAAGCTCTCTTGAGCTTGCACACATGTTCTGGATACTTTTTATCTCTGAACCCTTGAGGTTGCTCCATGAACACATCATCTGAAATATAACCATTCAGAAAAGCATTTTTCACATCTAACTGACATAACTTCCAACCTTTGCTCGCAGCAACAGCTATGAGCGTTCTGATAGTTGTCATCTTTGCTACTGGACTATAAGTCTCATCATAGTCAACTCCATAAGTCTGAGCAAACCCTTTGACAACAAGTCTAGCTTTGTATCTAGACACACTTCCATCTGCAAATCTTTTGGTCTTGTAGACCCACTTGCATCCAATAATCTTCTGGCTATTTGGTTTTGGAACCAAATCCCATGTTTGATTTTCCATCAATGCATCATGTTCTTCCTGCATAGCTTTTTCCCATTTTTCCTTACCTTTTGCCTCTTCATATGTAGAGGGGTCTTCATCTGCTTTCACTATGTAAGCATAATCTTTCGTAGCCAAAAATGAAGTATCATAACTGTACCTTGTAGGTTGCCATCTATTTCTTGATGACCTTCTGAGTTCTCCAGTCCTTGAGGTTTCTGGTTCTTCACACTCAGGATCAAATCTTGGCCTTTCTTCAGCTTCTTCCTGTACTTCATAATTTTCTTCTTCATCAATTATTTGAACTTTTGATTTACCTTTCTTCTGACGCACTTCTTCTTCATCAACTGTATTGTTATTAACTGTTCCTGTATACCAAGAACTTTGCTCATCAAACGTAACATCTTTTGATACCAGAAAATGTTTTGTGGATGGATTCCACAACCTGTATCCCATCTGTCTATCATCATAACCAATGAAAACATATTTTTCAGCTTTAGGTTCCAATTTGTGTCTTAGTTGTGATGGCACATATGCATATGCCACACATCCAAATACTCTGCAATGATCCAGGGTAGGTCTTTTTCCCCACCAAGCTTCATATGGTGTCATACCTTGCAGGGCTTTACATGGTAACCTGTTGACCAAATAAGTAGCTGTGTTTACAGCTTCAGCCCACAAATAATTAGGGCAATTTTTCTCATTCATCATGGACCTCGCAAACTCAACAAGAGTCCTATTCTTCCTTTCTGCTACTCCATTTTGTTGAGGAGAATATCTGCAAGTAATTTCCCTTTTTATACCTGCATTCCATAAGTAGTCACTGAACTCATTGGAAAAATACTCTCCCCCTCCATCTGATCTTAGTCTCTTCAGTCTATGACCTGTAGTTCTTTCTGCATACGCATGATAATGTCTGAATGTATTGAATACTTCTGACTTATCTTTGATCACATATATAGTGATCCATCTGGTAGCATCATCAACATAAATCACATAATACCTTGATCCATTTATACTGAAATCCTTTGATGGTCCCCACACGTCTGTGTGTACCAACTCAAGCTTCTCTGAGTGCATAAAACCATGCTTGGTATAAGAATTCTTATGAGCCTTACCAAACTGACATGCCTCGCATTTGTATGTCATATGTTGACCTGCAACATTAGGCAATCCAAGCACTGAACCATTGTTGACCATATATTTTATACCTCTTTCATTGAAGTGTCCAAGCCTCTTGTGCCAAAGATCTAACTCAGAAATTTTCTGTCCTTCATATGTAAACATGGCCTGACCAACATTGCCTTGAATCTTCAATGTAAACAGTCTTCCTTCTTTTTTTCCTGAAACAATCTGTTTATATCCCTGACTGGGATCTTCCACGTATACTCCTTCATTAGTGAATCTTACTTCATATCCTTTTTCAACAATTTGTCCTACACTTATCAAATTCTTAGGAATTGTAGGAACATACAGAACCTTACCCAATAAGGTACTGCCGTCTTTGGCTTTCACTGATCCAATCGACTGCACTTTATGCTTTGTGTTGTCACCTGTTTGAACAACATGATTAGAAACTTTATTCTCCAAATCAGTCATCAATGATATGTTTCCACTCAGGTGATTACTACACCCTGAGTCAATGTAGAAGACTCTTTGATCTTCACTCTGACTTTCACAAGTAGCATTCAGTATCATTGTTGAATCTTCCTTCTGTTCTGAAGCGTAATTGTAGTAGGTATTGTTATATTGTTGACTTTGGAATCCTCTTCCTGCATGTCTTCCAAAGTAACTCCTACCACCTCTGCCTCTGAAATTTCCTCTTTGATTTCTGCCACCTCTTCCTCTTGCATTGTAGCTTTGACTATATCCATTATTACTTTGAGTATTATGCCAACAATCATTAGCTAAATGATTTGTCTTACCACAAATCCAGCAGGCTTTGCCTCCATCTTTGTTGTTTCTGCCTTTTCCTCTACCTTTGCCACCTCCTCTTCCTCTTAGGAAGTTGGCTTGGCTAGTTGTTCCTTCATCTTCATTTGCTTGTTGCTTTCCTTTGCTATTCTTCTTTTTATCTTTCGAGTACATTGCGTGACCTGCACTCTTGTCACCATCTCCTTTAACATCATTCTCAAATGTTAGCATATGACCTAACAATTGATTTAAGTCTGGAGTGAAATGGTCAAGTGATAATTCCGTAGACAATATGAACGGCTTCCATTTATCATCACCTCTTAAGCCTGTAAGAATTTGTCTTACCAATTTATCTTCTTCGATATCTTCGTCAACAGCTCCTAATGCATCTGCAATGTCTTTCATTCTTGTCACATAGTCTGAAACGGACTGAGAAGCCTTCTTCTTGAAGGTTGTAAACTCTGCCCATAAGGATGCCTTCCTTGACTTAGTAGTATTCTGGAAATGCTCCTCCAAAGCATTCCAAATGTCCGTTGCACTTTCAAGACCTCGAATATGAGGTAGCAAGTAATCATTTACTGCCATATAGATAATGCTTCTAGCTTGCGCATCTTTCTTCATCCAGTTTTTCAGATATGCTAACTCTTCCCTAGTCGGAACACTAGGATCTCTGAACTGTGGCTTTTCTTCTTCTCCTGTGATATAAGCTATCAAATCTTTGCTCATAAGATGAGCTTCCATCCTCATTGACCACGCAGGATAGTTCTCCCTATCCAGTTTCTCTATCTGTAGAGAATCTCCCATCTTGTGTCTTCCTGTGTATTTAAAACTTCAACCTTTATGAATAATGTATGTACCTTTGCTTTAAATTAGACTCCGTTTGTCTTTCTTGATGCCGTATGATCTCTTCTTCAGGTTTCGCCTTCAAGCTTTCACCTTTTAGTTCTTCGGTTGTTGAATTCTTTGTAACCGCAGCAGTCGGGAACCTCCTTTCTTTGATTTTGGTGTCTCCTGCTCTAATACCACTGCTGGACTGATACCTGCTTTGATACCACTGTACCTGATCTGATACCACTGTACCTTCTCTGATACCGCTGAACCTGCTCTGATACCACTGTCGGAGAGTGTTAATCTCCTTCAGAATAACCTACTCTTGTGATTAGAGCACCTCTATACCAAGAGTAAGTCAAAACTTTACAACACAAACATTCTACTGCACGATTTCTTTAAATTTATCTTCACAGGTTACTTTTGTCTGAAACTGTCATTCTGAACAGTCGACTTCACACCTGTAACTTCTAAGACTTGGTTCTCCTTGAATAGAACCCGTTTAAGCAAATGCTTCTGATTACGAGTAGCTTATCTTCTAACTTAAAGATTAAGCCCTCACTCATGCAAAACTTTAAAGTATGCACTGAGAAATGATCAAAACATTGATCACCGAAAATGCGCCTGTTTCAGTAAACTTTGAACACTCAACACATACGAATGTTCCTACTGACAATTCTCAGTTACTGTTTACAATCAAACTCTGAAACTTAAGCTATAGATTGATTAACTATAGACTTAGATATCCTCAATAGGATTTCACAAATCATCTATCACAGACGAAAAACACACAGAAATTTCGGCGCAACTTTTCTTCGATTACTCAGAAAGTTACAGTTGAGTGATGAGAGGAAAACTCAACTAACTTTACATATGTCTCATGACATCTAACTTCTCATTCTTCTCTTCTATTCCTTTCTCTCTTGTATATGTCTCTCATACTTTTCTTTCTACCTCTCATACTACCTCTACTCCTACGCGCCTCGACATTTTCAGGTATTTATAGATAACTTTGTACAAGCTTATAACGCGGACTATACTACTGTACATATGTGTACAATTTTTCCGGTTCTTCTCCCAAGCTTCAAACTTTGTTCTTTTCTTCCTCTTTCCATCCTTTAACTCTTCATGAACTGAAATCTGTAAAAATGATCTTTTCCGGTAACATTCCGATGACTTTCCTGTGACCTTCCGGTACTGTTCCGGTACTGTTCCGGTGACCTTTTTAAGGAAATTTTTGCTGACGTCTCTGCGGACTAAAAGACCTTCAATTGTTGATTGTCTTGCACCAACAGTATGTACAGGATATGGTCAAGAAGTTTGGCTTGCAGGATGCTAAAGTCTCAACTACTCCAATGGAGGTCAACTTAAAGCTAAGTGCTCATGAAGGAGATGAGATACAAGACATTACAGGATATCAAAGCATGGTAGGTAGTTTGAATTATGCTACCTTGACAAGAATTGACATAGCATATGGAGTTAGTGTGCTTAGTCAATTCATGCACAAACCAAGGGTACCTCACCTAGAGGCAGCAAAGAAAATCTTGAAGTACTTGAAGGGAACTCAAAGCCATGGTTTGTACTTTCCTTATACATCAGATATTGATATTAAAGTTTACTCAGATGCAGATTGGGCAGGATGCAAGGATGATAGGAGGAGCACATCAGGCTACATTTGTTTTGCAGGAGATAAGCCTATTTCTTGGTCAGCCAAGAAACAACCTACAGTGGCATTATCATCCACTGAAGCAGAGTATAGAGGGCTTGCCAATGCCACTCAAGAAGCTATCTGGTTGAAGCTTCTATATACAGAGTTAGGCCTATATACAAGGCCACCAATTATCTTTGGAGATAACACTAGCTCTCTTCACCTTGCAGCTAATCCAATATATCATGCTAGAACCAAACACATAGAGGTTCACTACCACTATGTGAGAGAGAAGCTGCTTAGCAAAGAGATTCAATTGACATATGTTTCTACTAATATGCAATGTGAAGATTTACTCACTAAAGCATTGGATGTAAACACGTTATGCAGATTTAAATCCATGATTGGATTACAGGATGTGATTGAAGACTAAAGATGAAGAAGATGAAGACTTAAGCCAAAGTGTTTGGCTTGAGGGGGAGCTATTGGTGCATTTCAAGCCTTCACACTTGGCTTGGAACCTTGGAAGATAAGCTTGGACAAATGTCATCAATGCTTCACTTAAAAAGAAAAGGCATAGGAACCCATACTTATGTGTTATTATCTTTTCACTCATTGTAAAAGTCTATATGACTTGGCATTTACTTGTACCACATACCTACTTGATTAGTCGTGGAATTTGGATGGTGTAATTGGAGAGAATATCTCCATACTTTTAGAGGAGAGATTCTAGGGAGCCTAGATTTGAATTTCAAATTCAAATGATCACAAAACTTCTATAAAAGATGAAGTGGAAAAGTCGCGGGGGTGTCACTCACTTCAGCTCACTTCCCGAGGCATTTCATTATTGTAACTCATTGTGTGTGAGTGCTACTCCATAGCCTACATCACAATACCTCATTTACCTATGCTTGTCATGCTAATGAGATTGTACAAACACATTAATCAATAGAAGTATACACATTCACTATCTCTGTTGCCTCTGAGTTATCATCTCCAAGTCTGTCAACTTCAAAGGAGCATATCTCAGGATATACTGAACCAAATCAAGTGATTCAAAGCACATTGGAACCAGCTTTAAGCATACTACATGCCTACAAAATTTCAAGGCCAAAGGATCAGCCATCTGGGAGAAATCGCTCTCTAAGTGAACTCTGGTATTCTGCTGCAGTGTTCCTAAAATATCGGGGGTAATTACAATTTTGCTAAAGTGATTTCTCAGAGTATAGTTTGTTATTTCCTTTCATTCCACTTGCAAATGGTAGCTTGTTAAGCTAATTCAATATGTCCAGAAGCAATTTGATCAATTCTTAGTATGCTGGTCACACTGAGTGAAAGACTGAGCAGGTGTCACTACAGAAATAGAAAGTTTTTCTTGATTTTTGAAGTGCCAAGTTATTTGTTTTGATTTGGCCATTACACATATCATTTGCAAAGTACATATATGCTTTCTTGGTATCATTTGGAAGCTCAAGGTGTGTACTAAGCATATCTGGAATCAAAGGAGGGTTGGTGTGAAGCAGGTATAGCAACACCAACTCAATCTCTTGAGTGCATCCAACCATTACTCCCAACAAGATAGATAGATAGATAGATAGATAGATAGATACATAGATAGATAGATAGATAGATAGATAGATAGATAGATAGATAGATAGATAGATAGATAGATAGATAGATAGATAGATAGATAGATAGATAGATAGATAGATAGATAGATAGATAGATAGATAGGTAGATACATAGATAGATAGGTAGATCGGTAGATAGTTAGATAGGTAGATAGATAGATACATAGATAGATAGATAAATAGATAGATAGATAGATAGATAGATAGATAGATAGATAGATTGATGGAGAGTGTTAATCTCCAAAAGAACAACCTACTCTTGAATTTAGAACACCTCTATATCAAGAGTAAGTCAAAACCTTCACCAATTTAAGCTATCAATGACCAAATATCAATTTCTTGACTAAACTGTGAAGAAGGAAATTCCTCAGAAAGTCTGCTGCATAGATCTTGCTCATTGACTGAGTAAATGTGTAAAGTTTTTTATGAAACTTTGCACAAGGTGTTGCCTTAAGATTGCGCACCTTCTCCAAGTCAAATTACTTCAAAAGATTCAGTAGATCTTGAGAAATCTACTTACCAAGTCAGCTATGTCTAAATCTGCACTTCTGAGAAGTCGATTTGGACACCCCTAACTTCTTAACTTTAATTCTCTCAGTATAGAACCCGTTTAAGTAAATGCTTTTAGCCACAAGTAGCTTACCTTCCAACTTAAAGATTAAGTGCTTACTTGCACAAAACTTTAAACTGTGGAGTGAGAAATGATCAAATCATTAAGATCAAAATTTGCGCCTGTTTCATGAACCAGTGAGTACTTTCTCACATGCAAATGTTCCTACACACAATTCTCTTAGCCTGATCACAATTAGACTCTCAAACTCTAGCCATAGATTGATTAACTATGGACTTAGATATCTCCAAAAGGAATTCACAAAAGATCTATCACATAGGGAGAAAACACATAAACATCGGGTGCAATTTTTCTCTATTTCTCAGAGATTTACAACTGAGTGAGGATGGAGAGTTCAACTCACTTCACGTATGTCTAATGACATTCTCTATTTCTTAATACACGATTCTCATGATCTCCTATTGTCTCTCCTTGTCTTCTCCTATTGCCCCGACATTTTTCAAAAGTATTTATAGGCAATTATGTACAGACTTATATCAAAGCATAAGTATAAGTAACCTATGTCTTAACTAATGTACATATGTGTACATGTCTTTCACTCTGTGAATGTATCCATCTTCTTTGCTTCAAAACTTGATCTCATCTCCATCCTTTGTCCTTCAAATCTTCAATTGGTGATTGGTCTGCACCAACAGCTCCCCCTCAATCATCAATTGAGGTTTCTCTTATCTTCTTTATACCTTCCATGTCTTTAAACTTCTGTAGCTTTGGTCCATCCAAGCTCTTTGTAAGCATATCAGCTATCTGATCTTTTGTTGAAGTATGTATGACTTCAATCTCCTTATCCATCACCTTCTCTCTTAGAAAGTGATACTGTATCTCAATGTGTTTAGTCCTGGCATGAAAAACAGGATTAGTAGCTAGATATAATGAACTCATGTTATCACCATAAATGATAGGTATGCTCTGTATAGTGTCAAAACTCTTCATTAGAGTCTTGAGCCATATCACTTCTTTTGCAGCTTCAACCATGCCTTTGTACTCTGCTTCTGTAGATGACAAAGCAACTGTATGTTGCTTCTTTGAGCACCAAGAGATTAACTTATCTCCCACATAACACATGTATCCATAGGTTGATCTTCTATCATCTGGATTACCTGCCCAATCTGCATCACTATAGATCTTGATGTTTGTATCTGATGTGAACCCATAATACAAACCTTCTTTGAGTGTACCCTTAATGTACCTCAACACTCTTTGACCTGCAATCCAATGCTCTTTCCTAGGACAATGCATGAATTGAGACAAAACCCCTACTGCATATGATAAATCAGGTCTAATTAAAGTAGCATAGATAAGACTACCAACCAAACTCTGATATTGTCTCATGTCCTTGAATTCTTCACCTCCAAATTTACTCAATTTGTGATTCACCTCCATTGGTGTAGGTGCTACCCTGCAATCATCCATTTTAAACTTGATTAACAAGTTCTTCAAATACCTTTCTTGGGTCACAAATACTCCATGTTGAGTATATGTAATCTCCATGCCTAAGAAGTATGACAAGTCTCCCAAATCACTTATTTTGAACTCCTTTTCCATTTGCTTCTTTAGTCTTTGTATTCCTTCCTCATCTGTACCTGTAAGGATTATATCATCAACATATATGCACATGTAAATAAACCCATCATCACTTGCTTTGACAAGCACGCTACTATCTGCTTTAGACACCTGAAATCCAAGTTCTTTCAAGAACTTTACAAGTCTATAATTCCATGCCCTTAGGGCCTGCTTCAAGCCATACAAAGCTCTCTTGAGCTTGCACACATGATCTGGATACCTTTTATCTCTGAACCCTTGAGGTTGCTCCATGAATACATCATCTGAAATATAACCATTCAAAAAAGCATTTTTCACATCTAATTGACACAATTTCCAACCTTTACATGCAGCAATTGCTATAAGTGTCCTGATGGTTGTCATCTTTGCCACAGGACTATAAGTCTCATTATAGTCAACACCATATGTCTGAGCAAACCCTTTGACAACAAGTCTAGCTTTGTACCTAGACACACTTCCATATGCAAATCTTTTTGTCTTATAAACCCACTTACATCCAATGATCTTCTCGCTATTTGGTTTTGGAACCAAATCCCATGTTTGATTCTCCAATAATGCATCATAATCTTCCTGCATAGCTTTCTCCCAATTTTCTTTACCTTTTGCCTCTTCATATGTAGAAGGGTCTTCATCTGCTTTAATCATGTAAGCATAATCTTTGGTAGCCAAAAATGAAGTATCATAGCTATACCTTGTAGGTTGCCATTTGTTCCTTGTAGACCTCCTAAGTTCTCCACTTCTTGAGGTTTCTGGTTCTTCATATTCAGGATCAAATCTTGGTGTTTCTTCCACTTCAACCTGCACTTCATTATTCTCTTCTTCATCAATTATTTGAACCTTTGACTTACCTTTCCTTTGGCTCACAATCTCTTCATCATCTGTATTAATATTGATAGTACCTGCATACCAAGTACCTTGCTCATCAAATGTAACATCTTTTGATACAAGAAAATGTTTTGTGGATGGATTCCACAACCTGTATCCCATCTGCTTATCATCATAACCAATAAACACATATTTTTCAGCTTAGGTTTCCAATTTGTGCCTTAATTGTGATGGCACATATGCATAGGCCAAACATCCAAATACTTTGCAATGGTCTAGTGTAGGTCTCTTACCCCACCATGCCTCATAAGGTGTCATTCCCTGCAAAGCTTTACATGGTAACCTATTGACCAAATAAGTAGCTGTATTTAGAGCCTCAGCCCACAAATAATTTGGGCAATTTTTCTCCTTCATCATGGACCTTGCAAACTCAACAAGAGTTCTATTTCTCCTTTCTGCTACACCATTTTGTTGAGGAGAGTACCTGCAAGTAACCTCTCTTTTTATACCTGCATCCCACAAGTAATCACTGAACTCATTAGAAAAATACTCTCCCCCTCCATCTGACCTTAGTCTTTTCAACTTATGACCTGTAATTCTTTCTGCATATGCATGATAGTGTTTAAATGTATTAACCACTTCTGACTTATCTTTGATCACATAAATAGTGATCCATCTAGTAGCATCATCAACATAAATCACATAATACCTTGACCCATTTATACTGAAATCCTTTGATGGTCCCCACACATCTGTATGTACCAACTCAAGCTTCTCTGAGTACATAAAACCATGCTTGGAGTAGGAATGCTTATGAGCCTTACCTAATTGACATGCCTCACATCTGTATGTCATATGTTGACCTGCAACATTAGGCAAACCAAGCACTGAACCATTGTTAATCATGTCTTTAATACCTCTTTCATTGAAATGTCCAAGCCTCTTATGCCAAAGATCTAACTCAGAGATCTTATGTCCTCCATATGTGAACATGGCATGACCAATATTACCTTGAATCTTCAATGTGAACAATCTTCCTTCTTTCTTCCCTGAAACAATTTGTTTATAACCATTGCTAGGGTCTTCCACAAACACTCCTTCATTAGTGAACCTTACTTCATAACCTTTTTCCACAATTTGTCCTACACTTATCAAATTCTTAGGAATTGTAGGAACATACAAGACCTTACTCAATAAGGTGCTACCATCCTTGGCCTTCACTGATCCAATTAACTTCACATTGTGCTTTGTGTTGTCACCTGTTTGAACAACATGATTAGATACCTTATTCTCCAAATCAGTCATCAAGGCTATATTACCACTCAGGTGATTGCTACACCCTGAATCAATGTAGAAGACTCTTTGATCTTCACTCTACCTTTCACAAGTTGCATTCATTATCAATGTTGAATCTTCCTTTTGATCTGAAGCATAATTGTAGTAGGTGTTGTTATATTGTTGACTTTGGAAACCTCTACCTGCATTTCTTCCAAAGTAACCCCTACTACCTCTGCCTCTGAAATTACCTCTTTGATTTCTGCCACCTCTTCCTCTTGTATTATAGTTCTGATTATATCCACCATTACTCTGATTATTATGCCAACAATCATTAGCTAAATGATTTGTCTTACCACAAATCCAACAAGCTTTGCCTCCATCTTTGTTGTTTCTGACTCTTCCTCTACCTTTGCCACCTCCTCTACCTCTTAGGAAGTTGGCTTGACTAGTTGTACCTTCATCTTCACCTGGTTGTTGCTTTCCTTTGTTAGCTTTCTTCTTGTCCTTTGAGTACATTGCATGACCTGTACTTTTGTCACCATCTCCTTTAACATCCTGCTCAAATGTTAGCATATGACCTAGCAACTGATTTAAATCAGGAGTGAAATGATCAAGTGATAATTCTGTAGACAAAATGAATGGCTTCCATTTGTCATCACCTCTTAAACCTGTAAGGATTTGCCTTACCAATTTATCCTCCTCAATGTCTTCATCAACAGCTCCTAAAGCATCTGCAATATCTTTCATTCTTGTCACATAGTCTGAAATGGATTGAGAAGCCTTCTTCTTAAAGGTGGTAAACTCTGCCCATAAGGATGCCTTCCTTGACTTAGTAGTATTCTGGAAATGCTCCTCCAAAGCATTCCAAATATCAGTTGCACTTTCAAGACCTGGAATATGAGGTAACAAGTAATCATTGACTGCCATATATATAATGCTCCTAGCTTGAGCATCTTTCTTCATCCAATTTTT
>MU260284.1:250000-252500 GCA_020310875.1 Ceratopteris richardii
GACAGGTGATAATACAAAGCATAAGGTAAAGTCAATTGGTTCAGTCAAAGCTAAGGATGGGAGCACTCTTCTGAGTAAGGTACTTTATGTTCCCACAATTCCAAAGAATTTGATTAGTGTAGGTCAAATTGTGGAAAAAGGATATGAGGTAAGGTTCACAAATGATGGAGTTTATGTTGAAGACCCTAGTCAAGGGTATAAACAAGTTATTGCAGGAAAGAAAGAAGGAAGGCTCTTCACATTGAAGGTACAAGGAAATGTTGGACATGCTATGTTCACATATGGAGAGCAGAAGGTGTCAGAATTGGATCTTTGGCACAAAAGACTTGGACACTTTAATGAAAGAGGTATCAAAGAAATGATTAACAATGATTCAGTGCTTGGAATGCCTAACATTGCAGGTCAACAAATGACATACAGATGTGAGGCATGTCAATTAGGTAAGGCTCATAAGCAATCCTATTCCAAGCATGGGTTTATGTATTCAGAAAGACTTGAATTGGTGCATACAGATGTGTGGGGTCCTTCAAAGGACTTTAGTATAAATGGCTCAAGATATTATGTCATATATGTTGATGATGCTACCAGGTGGATCACAATTTATGTGATTAAAGAAAAGTCAGAAGTGTTTAATACATTTAAACACTATCATGCATATGCAGAAAGGATTACAGGTCAAAAATTAAAGAGACTAAGGTCAGATGGAGGGGGAGAGTATTTTTCAAATGAGTTCAATGATTATTTGTGGAATGCAGGTATAAAGAGAGAAGTTACTTGCAGGTATTCTCCTCAACAAAATGGGGTAGCAGAAAGAAGAAACAGGACACTTGTTGAATTTGCAAGGTCCATGATGAAAGAGAAGAATTGCCCAAATTATTTGTGGGCAGAGGCTGTAAACACAGCTACTTATTTGGTTAATAGATTGCCTTGTAAAGCTTTGCAGGGTATGACACCATATGAAGCTTGGTGGGGTAAGAAACCTACCTTGGATCATTGCAGAATATTTGGATGCTTGGCATATGCATATGTGCCATCTCAATTGAGGCATAAGTTGGAGCCTAAGGCAGAGAAGTATGTATTCATTGGCTATGATGATAAGCAAATGGGATACAGGTTGTGGAGTCCATCCACAAAGCAATTTATTGTATCCAAGGATGTTACATTTGATGAGCAAGGTACTTGGTATGCAGGTAAATATAATGTACATGCAGATGATGAAGAAGTAGTGGAACAAAGGAAAGGTAAAGCAAAGATACAATTACTTGATGAAAGTGATAGTAATGAAGTGCAGGTTGAAGTTGAAGAGAGGCCAAGGTTTGATCCAGAATGTGATGAACCAGAGACTTCAAGAAGTGCAGAAGTTAGGAGATCATCTAGGCACAAATGGCAACCTACAAGGTATAGCTATGACACTTCATTCTTGACTACTAAAGATTATGCTTATTTGGTAAAAGCAGATGAAGACCCTTCTACATTTGAAGAGGCCAAAGGGAAGAAGAATTGGGAAGATGCTATGCAAGAGGAGTATGATGCATTGATAGAGAATCAAACATGGGATTTGGTTCCTAAACCTAATAGTCAGAAGATCATTGGTTGTAAGTGGGTTTACAAAACAAAGAGGTTTGCAGATGGAAGTGTGTCTAGATACAAAGCTAGACTTGTTGTGAAAGGATATGCACAGACATATGGAGTGGACTATGATGAGACTTATAGTCCTGTGGCAAAGATGACAACAATCAGAACCCTCATTGCAATTGCTGCTTGCAAAGGTTGGAAGTTGTCTCAATTAGATGTTAAAAATGCTTTTTTGAATGGTTATATTTCAGATGAAGTTTACATGGAGCAACCAGATGGGTTCAAAGATCAAGTGAATCCAAATTATGTGTGTAAGCTCAAGAGAGCTTTGTATGGGTTGAAGCAGGCCCCAAGGGCTTGGAATTATAGGCTTGTAAAATTCTTGAATGATCTTGGATTTCAAGCATCAAAGGCAGATAGTAGCTTGCTAGTCAAAGCAAGTGAAGATGGGTTCATTTATGTTTGTATTTATGTTGATGACATAATACTTACAGAAACAGATGATAAAGGAATACAAATGATCAAGAAGCAGATGGAGAAAGAGTTCAAAATCAGTGATTTGGGGAACCTATCATTCTTCTTGGGAATGGAGATTTCTTATACTCAACATGGAGTATATGTGACCCAAGAAAGGTATCTTAAAAATTTGCTAATCAAATTTAAAATGGAAGATTGCAGGGTTGCACCTACACCTTTGGAAGTGAATCACAAATTGTCTAGGTTTGGAGGAGAAGAGTTCAGAGATATGAAACTCTATCAAAGTTTGGTTGGTAGCTTGATTTATGCTACATTAACAAGGCCTGATTTGTCATATGCAGTTGGTGTGCTTTCACAATTTATGCATTGTCCTAGAAAGGAACATTGGATTGCAGGACAAAGAGTACTTAGGTACATCAAGGGTACACTCAGAGAAGGGTTAAACTAT
>MU260284.1:257500-260842 GCA_020310875.1 Ceratopteris richardii
TAGAGGTGGAGGAAGAAGTTGGGGACAGAATCAATCCTACAACACCACCTACTACAACTATGCAAATGACACACAGAATGAAAGTCATACATCATTGATGATGAATTCAATCAGCACATCAGACAAAGAAGATCTAAAGGTATTTTACATTGACTCTGGATGTTCTAATCATTTGTCAGGAAACATAGAATTGATGTCAGATTTGGAAAAAGGCATTTCTAGTCACACAGTTCAAACTGGTGATAATACAAGACATAGTGTACATTCAATTGGAAAAGTGAAATGCAAGAGTGGAGCAGATTTGCTAACCAATGTTTTGTATGTTCCTACAATACCTAAAAACTTGATTAGTGTGGGACAGATAGTTGAAAAAGGTTTTCAAGTCAGGTTTACAAATGAAGGAGTATTTGTGGAAGATCCAGAGAATGGATATAATCAGATTGTCTCTGGTAAGAAAGAAGGTAGACTCTTTACTTTAAGAGTGCAAGGGAACATTGGTCAAGCTTTGCTCACACATGGTGAAGCAGTGATTACAGAACTTGATCTCTGGCATAAGAGATTAGGTCATTTCAATGAAAGAGGAATTAAAGCTATGGTTGCTAATCAGTCTGTACTAGGATTACCAAATGTGCAAAGTCAACATATGGTTTATAAATGTGAAGCATGTCAAATGGGTAAAGCACACAGGTTACCATTTCAAAAGAAAGGATTCAAACATGATGGAGTACTTGAGCTCATTCATATAGATGTATGGGGACCAACAAAAGAAGGATCTATCAGTGGCTCAAGGTATTATGTTCTTTTCATTGATGATGCTACAAGATGGATAACATTATATGTTTTGAAGGAAAGATCAGAAGTGTTTGGAGCTTTCAAGCATTTTCATGCATATGCAGAGAGAGTCACAGGTCAAAAGCTTAAGAGACTGAGGTCTGATGGAGGGGGAGAATACTTCTCCCAAGAGTTCAATGATTATCTTTGGAATGCAAGTATTAAGAGAGAAATAACTTGCAGGTATACACCACAACAAAATGGTGTAGCAGAAAGAAGGAACAGGACTTTGGTTGAGTTTGCTAGAGCTATGCTAAAGGAGAAGAATTGTCCAAATTATCTTTGGGCTGAAGCTGTAAATACAGCTACATATCTTGTGAATAGATTACCATGTGCAGCTCTGAATGGAATGACTCCATATGAAGCTTGGTGGGGTAAGAAACCAACACTAGATCATTGTAGAGTGTTTGGATCAATTGCATATGCTTATGTGCCATCACAACTTAGACATAAACTTGAACCAAAGGCAGAAAAATATGTGTTCATTGGTTATGATGAAAAGCAGATGGGTTACAGGTTGTGGAATCCTCTAACAAAACAATTTATTGTTTCTAGAGATGTTACATTTGATGAACAGAAAAGTTGGTATGCAGATCAAAGTCATACAGCTGAAGAATTTGAAGAAGAGGTAAGAAGATGTGAGAAAGGAAAATCAATTGTGCAGGTAAATAGAGATGAAGACTATATGCAAGCAAGTACATCCAGAAGTGGATCAACAAGAAGAAATGAAGAAGCTCCTATATTTGATGAAGAAGTGTATCCAGACACATATGAAGAATGTGAACCAAGAAGGTCAAGCAGGACTAGAAGACAACCAAAAAGGTATTCTTATGATACTTCTTACATAACTCAGAAGAACTATGCATATATGGTCAAAGATGATGAAGAACCTCAGAACTAAGATGAAGCTAAAGGTAAGAAGCAATGGGAAGAAGCAATGAAGGAAGAGTTCAATGCACTGGAGGAGAACAAGACATGGGAACTTGTTCCTAAACCAAATGGTAAGAAAGTAATTGGAAATAAATGGGTTTATAAAGTGAAGAAGCTTGCAGATGGAAGTATAGCCAGATACAAAGCTAGATTGGTGGTGAAAGGCTATGCCCAGACCTATGGCATAGATTATGATGAGACATTCAGTCCCGTAGCTAAGATGTCAACTATAAGGACAATCATTGCTATTGCAGCTTCAAAAGGATGGACTCTAAGTCAATTGGATATAAAAAATGCATTCTTGAATGGATACATATCAGATGAGGTATACATGGAACAACCTCAAGGATTTATAGGTTCCAGGTATCCAAATTTTGTTTGCAGGTTGAGAAGAGCATTGTATGGATTGAAGCAAGCTCCAAGAGCTTGGAACTATAGACTGGTGAAGTATCTCAATGATCTTGGATATCAAAGTTCAAAAGCAGATTCAAGTCTACTTATCAAAAGAACAGAGGAAGGTACAATCTACATTTGTATTTATGTAGATGACATTATAATCACAGGTACTTCAGATGAAGGAATCAAGGAGGTAAAGAGATTACTTGAGAAAGAGTTCAAGATCAGTGACCTAGGAAAGTTGTCATACTTTCTTGGAATGGAAGTCACCTATACAGATCATGGCATATATGTATCACAAGAAAGGTATCTTCTGAACTTGTTGAAGAAGTTTGATATGGAAAATTGCAGAGAAGCTTCAACTCCACTTGAAGTTAATCACAAGCTCAGTAAATATGATGGTGCAGACTACAAAGATATGAGGAAGTATCAATCTCTTGTGGGTAGTTTGATTTATGCTACACTAACAAGACCTGATCTTAGTTATGCAGTGGGAGTTTTGTCACAATTCATGCATTGTCCAAAGGACCCACATTGGATTGCAGGTCAAAGAGTTCTCAGATATATCAAAGGAACTATAAAGGAAGGATTATATTATCCTTTTACATCAGATTTGAAGTTCAGAGCCTATAGTGATTCAGATTGGGCAGGTAACCAGGATGACAGAAGATCAACTCATGGTTACATGATATATATTGGTGATAAGCTTGTAAGTTGGTGTTCAAAGAAACAACATACAGTAGCATTATCATCAACTGAAGCAGAGTACAAAGGACTTGTGGAAGCAGCTAAGGAAGTCATATGGATGCAGACATTGTTCAAGAGCTTAGGCATTGATCAAGGTACACCTACAATACATGGAGATAATATGAGTTCACTTTATCTTGCAGCAAATCCAGTATTTCATGCAAGGACAAAGCACATAGAGATACAATATCATTTTCTCAGAGAAAAGGTAATGGAGAAGGAGATTGAAGTGGAGTACATTTCTACTAAAGATCAGTTAGCAGACATAATGACAAAGAGCTTGGATGGTGTGAAGACCAGCAGATTCAAAAGCATGGCAGGAGTAAAAGAAAAGAAGAAGATATGAAGAAACAGGGAATGTAAATTAGTGATTGAGGGGGAGCTGTTGGAGAAACAATCACTAATTAGACATATATTTGAAGGTCAAATCTTAGGAAG
>MU260285.1:0-25000 GCA_020310875.1 Ceratopteris richardii
ATGCACTCAGGAAATCAGTTGGTGCTGCAAAACCTGCTTCACACCTGCCCTCTTTGTCTTTCAGATATGCTTAGTACACTTGCTTAGCTTCCAAATGACACAAAGAAACCATATATGTACTTTGGAAATGGTTTGAGTAAAGATCAAACCAAAACAGATAACTTTGAGCTGGTTCCAATGAGCTATAGATCACTTGATTTGGTTCAGTAGATCCAGAGATATGCTTCTTTGAAGTTGACAGACTTGGAGTAGAGCACTCAGACAAAACAGAGATGATGAATGTATACTTCTATTGATATATGTGTTTGTACAATCTCATTAGCTTGACAAGCATAGCTAAATGAGGTATTGTGGTGTTGGCTATGGAGTAACCTTCACACACAATGAGTTACAATAAAGATATGCCTCGGGGAGTGAGCTAGAGTGTGTCCCGCGACTTTTTTCTTCATCTTTTATAGAAGTTTTGAGATCATTTGAATTTGAATTTCAAACTTAGGCTCCCTTGAATCTCTCCTCTAAAAGTAAGGAGATATTCTCTCTATCTCAACATTCAAATTTCCACGACTAATGAGGTAGGTGGATGACTTTAAGTGGTTACAAACAAATGACAAGTCACTTAGACTTTTACAAAGGGTAAAGAGGTAAGAACATATAAGCATATGTTCATGTGAGCCTTGTTTTAAGTGAAGCCAAGGTTCCAAGCCAATGTGTGTAGGCTTGTCTAGCACCAACAGCTCCCCCTCAAGCCAAACACTTTGGCTTAAGTCTTCTTCTTCATTCTTCAATTACTTCCTGCAATCCAATCATAGATTTGAATCTGCATAACTTGTTTCCATCCAATGCCTTTGTAAGTAAATCTGCACATTGCATATTAGTAGATACATATGTCAATTGAATCTCTTTGCTAAGTAGCTTCTCTCTCACATAGTGGTAATGAACCTCTATGTGTTTGGTTCTGGCATGATAAATTGGATTTGCTGCAAGGTGAAGAGAGCTAGTGTTGTCACCAAAGATAATAGGTGGTCTTGTGAATAGACCTAACTCTGTATATAGAAGCTTCAACCAGATAGCTTCTTGAGTTGCATTGGCTAGCCCTCTATACTCTGCTTCAGTGGATGACAATGCCACTGTAGGTTGCTTCTTGGCTGACCAAGAAATAGGCTTATCTCCTGCAAAACAAATATAACCTGAGGTGCTTCTCCTATCATCCTTGCATCCTGCCCAATCTGCATCTGAGTAAACTTTAATGTCAATATCTGATGTATAAGGAAAATACAAACCATGACTTTGTGTTCCCTTCAAATACTTCAAGATTTTCTTTGCTGCCTCTAGGTGAGGTACCCTTGGTTTGTGCATGAATTGACTAAGCACACTTACTCCATATGCTATGTCAATTCTTGTCAAGGTAGCATAGTTTAAGCTACCCACCATACTTTGGTATCCTGTAATGTCTTTGATCTCTTCTCCTTCATGAGCACTTAGCTTTTGGTTAACCTCAATTGGAGTAGTTGATACCTTGGCATCCTGCAAACCAAACTTCTTGACCATATCCTGTACATACTTCTTTTGAGTGATGTAGATACCTGAGTTTGTGTAGATCAATTCAAGACCTAGGAAATATTTTAGTAATCCAAGATCACTAATCTTGAATTCTTTCATCATCTGTCCTTTGATGTGTCTAATCCCATTGACATCATTACCTGTAATGATGATGTCATCAACATAAACACATAAGTAGATTACCTCTGTACTACTTCTCTTTATGAATAGAGAAGTGTCTGCTTTGCTCATCACAAATCCTTGGTCTAGAAGGTAGGTGGTCAATCTGTAGTTCCATGCTCTAGGTGCCTGCTTCAAACCATACAGAGCCTTCTTTAATTTACAAACATAATGTACCTTTTTGGATCTTCATAGCCAGGTGGTTGTGACATGTAGACTTCTTCAGATATCCATCCATTCAAGAATGCATTCTTCACATCCAATTGGTACATGTTCCAATTCTTGGATGCAGCTACACTCACCAAAACTCTGATAGTTGGCATCTTGGCCACAGGAGAAAATGTCTCCTCATAATCAATGCCTTGGGTTTGTGCAAAACCCTTGGCTACTAACCTACCTTTGTACCTGTTAATTGTTCCATCTGAATTCTTCTTCAACTTGTAGATCCATCTGGATCCTATTACCTTCATAGAATCCTTCTTGGGTATCAAGTCCCAAGTATCACTCTCTTTGAGAGCTTCTATCTCCTCATCCATGGCTTCTCTCCATTCTGGCTTTGTAATTGCTTCTTCATAGGTACCTGGTTCTTCATTCAACAAGTCTTTTGCAAGATATACAGAATGTTTAGTTACAAGTGATGTGTCATACCCAAATCTGATAGGCTTCTTCTTCTCTCTCTGAGATCTCCTCATTGCTTGAGTGGAAGTTTCTGGCTTATCCTCTAATTGCTTCATCTTCATCTTTCCTTTGGATTTCCAAGCTTTGAACTCTTCAAGATTTATTGTATCATCATCTGAGCTTGAATCTTCTTGCTGAGTTGGCTCTTCCTTGGTAAGCTTTGGAAAATCTTCCTCCATGTCATAGGGTAGACTCACTTTCCTGCATTCATTCTCATACCAAGAATCATTCTCATCAAATATGACATCTCTGCTTACCTTGAACCCTTTGTTTGTGGGGTTGTAGAATCTGTATCCCTTTTGGTTCAAATCATAACCAATGAAGATACATTTTTCAGCCTTTGGATCTAGCTTTCCTCTTACCTGTGAGGGAATATGCACATATGCAACACAACCAAAGATTTTGCAGTGATCCAGAGAGGGTCTCTTACCATGCCATGCTTCATATGGTGTCATGCCATCAAGTGATTTGGATGGCAACCTATTGATGAGATAAGTGGCTGTGGATACACTCTCTGCCCATAGGTAATTTGGCAACTTTTTCTCATTAAGCATAGACCTAGCTGTTTCCACTATAAGTCTATTCCTTCTTTCTGCCACCCCATTTTGTTCTGGTGAGTACCTTGTAGTGATCTCCCTTTTGATGCCTCTTTCCTGCAAGAAATCTTCAAACTCATTGGAGAAGTACTCTCCTCCACCATCTGATCTTAGCCTCTTCAAGCTTCTACCTGTTTGATTCTCCACAAGTGCAAGATACCTCTTGAAACAATTAAACACTTCATCTTTATGCTTCATAAAGTATAAAATTGTCCACCTGCTATAGTCATCAATGAAGGACACATAATATCTTGAACCAGAAATGGAAGGGTCCTTGCTAGGTCCCCAAACATCTGTGTGTACCAAGTCTAGGTAGTCTTCATGCATGAAACCTTTCCTTGAGTAGGGTAATCTGTGAGACTTACCAAATTGACATGATCCACATTTGTAAATCATGTGTTGCTTGGATACATTAGGTATCCCAAGCACACATTGATCCCTGCACATTTGCTTAAGAGTTCTTTCTCCTATGTGCCCTAATCTCTTATGCCATATCTCTAACTCTGAAAGTGTCTGATCCTTGTAATTATACAAAGCAATGTTTTTTGTATCTTCTAGCTCAAATGTAAATAATCTACCTGATTTCTCCCCTTTGGCTATCCTTCTGAATCCTTGTTTTGGGTCCTCCACATATGCTCCATGTTGTGTGAATCTGACCTGCAAACCTTTCTCCACAATCTGACCAACACTCATTAAATTCTTAGTTATTGTTGGTACATAGAGTACTCTGCTTAGTAGGTTCTGATTACCATCACATGTCTTCACATTTCCAATTTTGACAACAGAGTGTTTAGTGTCATCACCTGTTTGTACCTGATGTTTGCCCTTGGGCTCTTCCAAATCAGAAAGTAGTGCCACATTGCCAGCTACATGGTTAGAACATCCTGAGTCAATGTAAAATAAATGATCATCATTTGTACCTATCTTGGAGGTCATGTTCATGATCAATAAGGAGTCATCCTGCTCCTCTGTGTAGTTGTTGTAGTCTCTTCTATTTCTGAATCCACCTTGGTAGCTTCCATTGTGGTTGTTGTTGTAGTTGTTGTTGTATTGGTTGTTGTACCCATTGTAGCTTTGATGTTGGTTGAATCTGCCTCTTCCTTGAGAGTATCCACCTCTTGAGTAGCCTCTTCCTCTCTGATTTTTGTAGTTCTTGTAGCATTCATCTGTGGTATGATTGGACAATCCACAGATGTTGCAAGGTGATGAGTTGTAGGGTCTCCCCCTACCTGACTTACCTCCTCTGCCTCTTCCTCTAGATGACCTACCTCTCCCTGCATAATTAGCTTGAGAGGTAGAGCCCTCTTCATCCTGTTCTTCTTGCCTTTATCTTTAACTTTCTTATCAGTATAGAGAGCAGAGGGGTTATTACCTTTTGATTGATCTCCAGCTTTGGTGAACTTTGCTTCATGTGTAAATAGTTGGCCCATGAGTGTTGTGAGATCAGGGGTATGCATGTCCATGTAGAGGTCCATTGCAGTGGTGAAACTTTCCCACTTATCATCTGCCTTGAGTCCATTTGTCACTTGCCTGACTATTTGCTCTTCTTCAATTTCCTCTCCAATGCTTGCTAGTTGGTCTGCCACATCTTTGATCTTTGTCACATACTCTGAGACTGATTGCTTGGGCTGCTTCCTAAGGGTTGTAAACTCAATCCATAATTGGTTCTTCCTAGCCCTTGTGTTGGAAGAAAAGTAATTTGACAAGGTTTCCCAAGTCTCTTGGGAAGTCTTACAGTTCCTTACATGAGGTAAAAGAAAGTCAGATATAGAGTTTAAGAGATAAGACCTTGCCAAAGCATCCTTTGCACACCATTGGTTGAGCCTTTCATGTTCATCCTTTGTAGGTAGTCCTCTAGTCTTGAATGAGGGCAACTCCTCATCTCCTGATATGTATCCAAATAGACTTCTCCCTGTAGATAGGTCTTCATTCTTAATGACCAAGCTTGATAATTGTTTCTGTCCAATTTGTCAATGAAGGAAGGGAAACCATCACCCATATTTACCTTCTTTGCTCTGATACCACTGTTGAGAGTGATGGATGGATGCACTCAGGAAATCAGTTGGTGCTGCAAAACCTGCTTCACACCTGCCCTCTTTTCTTTCAGATATGCTTAGTACACTTGCTTAGCTTCCAAATGACACAAAGAAACCATATATGTACTTTGGAAATGGTTTGAGTAAAGATCAAACCAAAACAGATAACTTGGTACTTCAAAATCAAGAAAAAAAACTTTCTATTCCTGTAGTGATACCTGCTCAGACTTTTACTCAGTGTGTCCAGCACACTTAAAATTGGAACAATTCCTTTTGGGAGTATCAATATACCTTAGTAAGCTACCAATCACAAGTGAATCACTTCAATTGATAAACTATGCACTGAGAAATAAGTTTAGCAAAATTATAATCACCCCCGACTTTTTAGGAACTCTGCAGACACAGACCAGTGTGCACTTCCAAGTGGATTTCTCCCAAATGGCTGAATGAAATGCTTTGAGATTTTGTATGCTTGTTTGAGCTGGTTCCAATGAGCTATAGATCACTTGATTTGGTTCAGTAGATCCAGAGATATGCTTCTTTGAAGTTGACAGACTTGGAGTAGAGCACTCAGACAAAACAGAGATGATGAATGTATACTTCTATTGATATATGTGTTTGTACAATCTCATTAGCTTGACAAGCATAGCTAAATGAGGTATTGTGGTGTTGGCTATGGAGTAACCTTCACACACAATGAGTTACAATAAAGATATGCCTCGGGGAGTGAGCTAGAGTGTGTCCCGCGACTTTTTTCTTCATCTTTTATAGAAGTTTTGAGATCATTTGAATTTGAATTTCAAACTTAGGCTCCCTTGAATCTCTCCTCTAAAAGTAAGGAGATATTCTCTCTATCTCAACATTCAAATTTCCACGACTAATGAGGTAGGTGGATGACTTTAAGTGGTTACAAACAAATGACAAGTCACTTAGACTTTTACAAAGGGTAAAGAGGTAAGAACATATAAGCATATGTTCATGTGAGCCTTGTTTTAAGTGAAGCCAAGGTTCCAAGCCAATGTGTGTAGGCTTGTCTAGCACCAACAGCTCCCCCTCAAGCCAAACACTTTGGCTTAAGTCTTCTTCTTCATTCTTCAATTACTTCCTGCAATCCAATCATAGATTTGAATCTGCATAACTTGTTTCCATCCAATGCCTTTGTAAGTAAATCTGCACATTGCATATTAGTAGATACATATGTCAATTGAAACTCTTTGCTAAGTAGCTTCTCTCTCACATAGTGGTAATGAACCTCTATGTGTTTGGTTCTGGCATGATAAATTGGATTTGCTGCAAGGTGAAGAGAGCTAGTGTTGTCACCAAAGATAATAGGTGGTCTTGTGAATAGACCTAACTCTGTATATAGAAGCTTCAACCAGATAGCTTCTTGAGTTGCATTGGCTAGCCCTCTATACTCTGCTTCAGTGGATGACAATGCCACTGTAGGTTGCTTCTTGGCTGACCAAGAAATAGGCTTATCTCCTGCAAAACAAATATAACCTGAGGTGCTTCTCCTATCATCCTTGCATCCTGCCCAATCTGCATCTGAGTAAACTTTAATGTCAATATCTGATGTATAAGGAAAATACAAACCATGACTTTGTGTTCCCTTCAAATACTTCAAGATTTTCTTTGCTGCCTCTAGGTGAGGTACCCTTGGTTTGTGCATGAATTGACTAAGCACACTTACTCCATATGCTATGTCAATTCTTGTCAAGGTAGCATAGTTTAAGCTACCCACCATACTTTGGTATCCTGTAATGTCTTTGATCTCTTCTCCTTCATGAGCACTTAGCTTTTGGTTAACCTCAATTGGAGTAGTTGATACCTTGGCATCCTGCAAACCAAACTTCTTGACCATATCCTGTACATACTTCTTTTGAGTGATGTAGATACCTGAGTTTGTGTAGATCAATTCAAGACCTAGGAAATATTTTAGTAATCCAAGATCACTAATCTTGAATTCTTTCATCATCTGTCCTTTGATGTGTCTAATCCCATTGACATCATTACCTGTAATGATGATGTCATCAACATAAACACATAAGTAGATTACCTCTGTACTACTTCTCTTTATGAATAGAGAAGTGTCTGCTTTGCTCATCACAAATCCTTGGTCTAGAAGGTAGGTGGTCAATCTGTAGTTCCATGCTCTAGGTGCCTGCTTCAAACCATACAGAGCCTTCTTTAATTTACAAACATAATGTACCTTTTTTGGATCTTCATAGCCAGGTGGTTGTGACATGTAGACTTCTTCAGATATCCATCCATTCAAGAATGCATTCTTCACATCCAATTGGTACATGTTCCAATTCTTGGATGCAGCTACACTCACCAAAACTCTGATAGTTGGCATCTTGGCCACAGGAGAAAATGTCTCCTCATAATCAATGCCTTGGGTTTGTGCAAAACCCTTGGCTACTAACCTACCTTTGTACCTGTTAATTGTTCCATCTGAATTCTTCTTCAACTTGTAGATCCATCTGGATCCTATTACCTTCATAGAATCCTTCTTGGGTATCAAGTCCCAAGTATCACTCTCTTTGAGAGCTTCTATCTCCTCATCCATGGCTTCTCTCCATTCTGGCTTTGTAATTGCTTCTTCATAGGTACCTGGTTCTTCATTCAACAAGTCTTTTGCAAGATATACAGAATGTTTAGTTACAAGTGATGTGTCATACCCAAATCTGATAGGCTTCTTCTTCTCTCTCTGAGATCTCCTCATTGCTTGAGTGGAAGTTTCTGGCTTATCCTCTAATTGCTTCATCTTCATCTTTCCTTTGGATTTCCAAGCTTTGAACTCTTCAAGATTTATTGTATCATCATCTGAGCTTGAATCTTCTTGCTGAGTTGGCTCTTCCTTGGTAAGCTTTGGAAAATCTTCCTCCATGTCATAGGGTAGACTCACTTTCCTGCATTCATTCTCATACCAAGAATCATTCTCATCAAATATGACATCTCTGCTTACCTTGAACCCTTTGTTTGTGGGGTTGTAGAATCTGTATCCCTTTTGGTTCAAATCATAACCAATGAAGATACATTTTTCAGCCTTTGGATCTAGCTTTCCTCTTACCTGTGAGGGAATATGCACATATGCAACACAACCAAAGATTTTGCAGTGATCCAGAGAGGGTCTCTTACCATGCCATGCTTCATATGGTGTCATGCCATCAAGTGATTTGGATGGCAACCTATTGATGAGATAAGTGGCTGTGGATACACTCTCTGCCCATAGGTAATTTGGCAACTTTTTCTCATTAAGCATAGACCTAGCTGTTTCCACTATAAGTCTATTCCTTCTTTCTGCCACCCCATTTTGTTCTGGTGAGTACCTTGTAGTGATCTCCCTTTTGATGCCTCTTTCCTGCAAGAAATCTTCAAACTCATTGGAGAAGTACTCTCCTCCACCATCTGATCTTAGCCTCTTCAAGCTTCTACCTGTTTGATTCTCCACAAGTGCAAGATACCTCTTGAAACAATTAAACACTTCATCTTTATGCTTCATAAAGTATAAAATTGTCCACCTGCTATAGTCATCAATGAAGGACACATAATATCTTGAACCAGAAATGGAAGGGTCCTTGCTAGGTCCCCAAACATCTGTGTGTACCAAGTCTAGGTAGTCTTCATGCATGAAACCTTTCCTTGAGTAGGGTAATCTGTGAGACTTACCAAATTGACATGATCCACATTTGTAAATCATGTGTTGCTTGGATACATTAGGTATCCCAAGCACACATTGATCCCTGCACATTTGCTTAAGAGTTCTTTCTCCTATGTGCCCTAATCTCTTATGCCATATCTCTAACTCTGAAAGTGTCTGATCCTTGTAATTATACAAAGCAATGTTTTTTGTATCTTCTAGCTCAAATGTAAATAATCTACCTGATTTCTCCCCTTTGGCTATCCTTCTGAATCCTTGTTTTGGGTCCTCCACATATGCTCCATGTTGTGTGAATCTGACCTGCAAACCTTTCTCCACAATCTGACCAACACTCATTAAATTCTTAGTTATTGTTGGTACATAGAGTACTCTGCTTAGTAGGTTCTGATTACCATCACATGTCTTCACATTTCCAATTTTGACAACAGAGTGTTTAGTGTCATCACCTGTTTGTACCTGATGTTTGCCCTTGGGCTCTTCCAAATCAGAAAGTAGTGCCACATTGCCAGCTACATGGTTAGAACATCCTGAGTCAATGTAAAATAAATGATCATCATTTGTACCTATCTTGGAGGTCATGTTCATGATCAATAAGGAGTCATCCTGCTCCTCTGTGTAGTTGTTGTAGTCTCTTCTATTTCTGAATCCACCTTGGTAGCTTCCATTGTGGTTGTTGTTGTTGTAGTTGTTGTTGTATTGGTTGTTGTACCCATTGTAGCTTTGATGTTGGTTGAATCTGCCTCTTCCTTGAGAGTATCCACCTCTTGAGTAGCCTCTTCCTCTCTGATTTTTGTAGTTCTTGTAGCATTCATCTGTGGTATGATTGGACAATCCACAGATGTTGCAAGGTGATGAGTTGTAGGGTCTCCCCCTACCTGACTTACCTCCTCTGCCTCTTCCTCTAGATGACCTACCTCTCCCTGCATAATTAGCTTGAGAGGTAGAGCCCTCTTCATCCTGTTTCTTCTTGCCTTTATCTTTAACTTTCTTATCAGTATAGAGAGCAGAGGGGTTATTACCTTTTGATTGATCTCCAGCTTTGGTGAACTTTGCTTCATGTGTAAATAGTTGGCCCATGAGTGTTGTGAGATCAGGGGTATGCATGTCCATGTAGAGGTCCATTGCAGTGGTGAAACTTTCCCACTTATCATCTGCCTTGAGTCCATTTGTCACTTGCCTGACTATTTGCTCTTCTTCAATTTCCTCTCCAATGCTTGCTAGTTGGTCTGCCACATCTTTGATCTTTGTCACATACTCTGAGACTGATTGCTTGGGCTGCTTCCTAAGGGTTGTAAACTCAATCCATAATTGGTTCTTCCTAGCCCTTGTGTTGGAAGAAAAGTAATTTGACAAGGTTTCCCAAGTCTCTTGGGAAGTCTTACAGTTCCTTACATGAGGTAAAAGAAAGTCAGATATAGAGTTTAAGAGATAAGACCTTGCCAAAGCATCCTTTGCACACCATTGGTTGAGCCTTTCATGTTCATCCTTTGTAGGTAGTCCTCTAGTCTTGAATGAGGGCAACTCCTCATCTCCTGATATGTATCCAAATAGACTTCTCCCTTGTAGATAGGTCTTCATTCTTAATGACCAAGCTTGATAATTGTTTCTGTCCAATTTGTCAATGAAGGAAGGGAAACCATCACCCATATTTACCTTCTTTGCTCTGATACCACTGTTGAGAGTGATGGATGGATGCACTCAGGAAATCAGTTGGTGCTGCAAAACCTGCTTCACACCTGCCCTCTTTTTCTTTCAGATATGCTTAGTACACTTGCTTAGCTTCCAAATGACACAAAGAAACCATATATGTACTTTGGAAATGGTTTGAGTAAAGATCAAACCAAAACAGATAACTTGGTACTTCAAAATCAAGAAAAAAAACTTTCTATTCCTGTAGTGATACCTGCTCAGACTTTTACTCAGTGTGTCCAGCACACTTAAAATTGGAACAATTCCTTTTGGGAGTATCAATATACCTTAGTAAGCTACCAATCACAAGTAGAATCACTTCAATTGATAAACTATGCACTGAGAAATAAGTTTAGCAAAATTATAATCACCCCCGACTTTTTAGGAACTCTGCAGACACAGACCAGTGTGCACTTCCAAGTGGATTTCTCCCAAATGGCTGAATGAAATGCTTTGAGATTTTGTATGCTTGTAGTAGACTTTGAGCTGGTTCCAATGAGCTATAGATCACTTGATTTGGTTCAGTAGATCCAGAGATATGCTTCTTTGAAGTTGACAGACTTGGAGTAGAGCACTCAGACAAAACAGAGATGATGAATGTATACTTCTATTGATATATGTGTTTGTACAATCTCATTAGCTTGACAAGCATAGCTAAATGAGGTATTGTGGTGTTGGCTATGGAGTAACCTTCACACACAATGAGTTACAATAAAGATATGCCTCGGGGAGTGAGCTAGAGTGTCTATATGTCCCGCGACTTTTTTCTTCATCTTTTATAGAAGTTTTGAGATCATTTGAATTTGAATTTCAAACTTAGGCTCCCTTGAATCTCTCCTCTAAAAGTAAGGAGATATTCTCTCTATCTCAACATTCAAATTTCCACGACTAATGAGGTAGGTGGATGACTTTAAGTGGTTACAAACAAATGACAAGTCACTTAGACTTTTACAAAGGGTAAAGAGGTAAGAACATATAAGCATATGTTCATGTGAGCCTTGTTTTAAGTGAAGCCAAGGTTCCAAGCCAATGTGTGTAGGCTTGTCTAGCACCAACAGCTCCCCCTCAAGCCAAACACTTTGGCTTAAGTCTTCTTCTTCATTCTTCAATTACTTCCTGCAATCCAATCATAGATTTGAATCTGCATAACTTGTTTCCATCCAATGCCTTTGTAAGTAAATCTGCACATTGCATATTAGTAGATACATATGTCAATTGAATCTCTTTGCTAAGTAGCTTCTCTCTCACATAGTGGTAATGAACCTCTATGTGTTTGGTTCTGGCATGATAAATTGGATTTGCTGCAAGGTGAAGAGAGCTAGTGTTGTCACCAAAGATAATAGGTGGTCTTGTGAATAGACCTAACTCTGTATATAGAAGCTTCAACCAGATAGCTTCTTGAGTTGCATTGGCTAGCCCTCTATACTCTGCTTCAGTGGATGACAATGCCACTGTAGGTTGCTTCTTGGCTGACCAAGAAATAGGCTTATCTCCTGCAAAACAAATATAACCTGAGGTGCTTCTCCTATCATCCTTGCATCCTGCCCAATCTGCATCTGAGTAAACTTTAATGTCAATATCTGATGTATAAGGAAAATACAAACCATGACTTTGTGTTCCCTTCAAATACTTCAAGATTTTCTTTGCTGCCTCTAGGTGAGGTACCCTTGGTTTGTGCATGAATTGACTAAGCACACTTACTCCATATGCTATGTCAATTCTTGTCAAGGTAGCATAGTTTAAGCTACCCACCATACTTTGGTATCCTGTAATGTCTTTGATCTCTTCTCCTTCATGAGCACTTAGCTTTTGGTTAACCTCAATTGGAGTAGTTGATACCTTGGCATCCTGCAAACCAAACTTCTTGACCATATCCTGTACATACTTCTTTTGAGTGATGTAGATACCTGAGTTTGTGTAGATCAATTCAAGACCTAGGAAATATTTTAGTAATCCAAGATCACTAATCTTGAATTCTTTCATCATCTGTCCTTTGATGTGTCTAATCCCATTGACATCATTACCTGTAATGATGATGTCATCAACATAAACACATAAGTAGATTACCTCTGTACTACTTCTCTTTATGAATAGAGAAGTGTCTGCTTTGCTCATCACAAATCCTTGGTCTAGAAGGTAGGTGGTCAATCTGTAGTTCCATGCTCTAGGTGCCTGCTTCAAACCATACAGAGCCTTCTTTAATTTACAAACATAATGTACCTTTTTTGGATCTTCATAGCCAGGTGGTTGTGACATGTAGACTTCTTCAGATATCCATCCATTCAAGAATGCATTCTTCACATCCAATTGGTACATGTTCCAATTCTTGGATGCAGCTACACTCACCAAAACTCTGATAGTTGGCATCTTGGCCACAGGAGAAAATGTCTCCTCATAATCAATGCCTTGGGTTTGTGCAAAACCCTTGGCTACTAACCTACCTTTGTACCTGTTAATTGTTCCATCTGAATTCTTCTTCAACTTGTAGATCCATCTGGATCCTATTACCTTCATGGAATCCTTCTTGGGTATCAAGTCCCAAGTATCACTCTCTTTGAGAGCTTCTATCTCCTCATCCATGGCTTCTCTCCATTCTGGCTTTGTAATTGCTTCTTCATAGGTACCTGGTTCTTCATTCAACAAGTCTTTTGCAAGATATACAGAATGTTTAGTTACAAGTGATGTGTCATACCCAAATCTGATAGGCTTCTTCTTCTCTCTCTGAGATCTCCTCATTGCTTGAGTGGAAGTTTCTGGCTTATCCTCTAATTGCTTCATCTTCATCTTTCCTTTGGATTTCCAAGCTTTGAACTCTTCAAGATTTATTGTATCATCATCTGAGCTTGAATCTTCTTGCTGAGTTGGCTCTTCCTTGGTAAGCTTTGGAAAATCTTCCTCCATGTCATAGGGTAGACTCACTTTCCTGCATTCATTCTCATACCAAGAATCATTCTCATCAAATATGACATCTCTGCTTACCTTGAACCCTTTGTTTGTGGGGTTGTAGAATCTGTATCCCTTTTGGTTCAAATCATAACCAATGAAGATACATTTTTCAGCCTTTGGATCTAGCTTTCCTCTTACCTGTGAGGGAATATGCACATATGCAACACAACCAAAGATTTTGCAGTGATCCAGAGAGGGTCTCTTACCATGCCATGCTTCATATGGTGTCATGCCATCAAGTGATTTGGATGGCAACCTATTGATGAGATAAGTGGCTGTGGATACACTCTCTGCCCATAGGTAATTTGGCAACTTTTTCTCATTAAGCATAGACCTAGCTGTTTCCACTATAAGTCTATTCCTTCTTTCTGCCACCCCATTTTGTTCTGGTGAGTACCTTGTAGTGATCTCCCTTTTGATGCCTCTTTCCTGCAAGAAATCTTCAAACTCATTGGAGAAGTACTCTCCTCCACCATCTGATCTTAGCCTCTTCAAGCTTCTACCTGTTTGATTCTCCACAAGTGCAAGATACCTCTTGAAACAATTAAACACTTCATCTTTATGCTTCATAAAGTATAAAATTGTCCACCTGCTATAGTCATCAATGAAGGACACATAATATCTTGAACCAGAAATGGAAGGGTCCTTGCTAGGTCCCCAAACATCTGTGTGTACCAAGTCTAGGTAGTCTTCATGCATGAAACCTTTCCTTGAGTAGGGTAATCTGTGAGACTTACCAAATTGACATGATCCACATTTGTAAATCATGTGTTGCTTGGATACATTAGGTATCCCAAGCACACATTGATCCCTGCACATTTGCTTAAGAGTTCTTTCTCCTATGTGCCCTAATCTCTTATGCCATATCTCTAACTCTGAAAGTGTCTGATCCTTGTAATTATACAAAGCAATGTTTTTTGTATCTTCTAGCTCAAATGTAAATAATCTACCTGATTTCTCCCCTTTGGCTATCCTTCTGAATCCTTGTTTTGGGTCCTCCACATATGCTCCATGTTGTGTGAATCTGACCTGCAAACCTTTCTCCACAATCTGACCAACACTCATTAAATTCTTAGTTATTGTTGGTACATAGAGTACTCTGCTTAGTAGGTTCTGATTACCATCACATGTCTTCACATTTCCAATTTTGACAACAGAGTGTTTAGTGTCATCACCTGTTTGTACCTGATGTTTGCCCTTGGGCTCTTCCAAATCAGAAAGTAGTGCCACATTGCCAGCTACATGGTTAGAACATCCTGAGTCAATGTAAAATAAATGATCATCATTTGTACCTATCTTGGAGGTCATGTTCATGATCAATAAGGAGTCATCCTGCTCCTCTGTGTAGTTGTTGTAGTCTCTTCTATTTCTGAATCCACCTTGGTAGCTTCCATTGTGGTTGTTGTTGTAGTTGTTGTTGTATTGGTTGTTGTACCCATTGTAGCTTTGATGTTGGTTGAATCTGCCTCTTCCTTGAGAGTATCCACCTCTTGAGTAGCCTCTTCCTCTCTGATTTTTGTAGTTCTTGTAGCATTCATCTGTGGTATGATTGGACAATCCACAGATGTTGCAAGGTGATGAGTTGTAGGGTCTCCCCCTACCTGACTTACCTCCTCTGCCTCTTCCTCTAGATGACCTACCTCTCCCTGCATAATTAGCTTGAGAGGTAGAGCCCTCTTCATCCTGTTTCTTCTTGCCTTTATCTTTAACTTTCTTATCAGTATAGAGAGCAGAGGGGTTATTACCTTTTGATTGATCTCCAGCTTTGGTGAACTTTGCTTCATGTGTAAATAGTTGGCCCATGAGTGTTGTGAGATCAGGGGTATGCATGTCCATGTAGAGGTCCATTGCAGTGGTGAAACTTTCCCACTTATCATCTGCCTTGAGTCCATTTGTCACTTGCCTGACTATTTGCTCTTCTTCAATTTCCTCTCCAATGCTTGCTAGTTGGTCTGCCACATCTTTGATCTTTGTCACATACTCTGAGACTGATTGCTTGGGCTGCTTCCTAAGGGTTGTAAACTCAATCCATAATTGGTTCTTCCTAGCCCTTGTGTTGGAAGAAAAGTAATTTGACAAGGTTTCCCAAGTCTCTTGGGAAGTCTTACAGTTCCTTACATGAGGTAAAAGAAAGTCAGATATAGAGTTTAAGAGATAAGACCTTGCCAAAGCATCCTTTGCACACCATTGGTTGAGCCTTTCATGTTCATCCTTTGTAGGTAGTCCTCTAGTCTTGAATGAGGGCAACTCCTCATCTCCTGATATGTATCCAAATAGACTTCTCCCTTGTAGATAGGTCTTCATTCTTAATGACCAAGCTTGATAATTGTTTCTGTCCAATTTGTCAATGAAGGAAGGGAAACCATCACCCATATTTACCTTCTTTGCTCTGATACCACTGTTGAGAGTGATGGATGGATGCACTCAGGAAATCAGTTGGTGCTGCAAAACCTGCTTCACACCTGCCCTCTTTTTCTTTCAGATATGCTTAGTACACTTGCTTAGCTTCCAAATGACACAAAGAAACCATATATGTACTTTGGAAATGGTTTGAGTAAAGATCAAACCAAAACAGATAACTTGGTACTTCAAAATCAAGAAAAAAAACTTTCTATTCCTGTAGTGATACCTGCTCAGACTTTTACTCAGTGTGTCCAGCACACTTAAAATTGGAACAATTCCTTTTGGGAGTATCAATATACCTTAGTAAGCTACCAATCACAAGTGGAATCACTTCAATTGATAAACTATGCACTGAGAAATAAGTTTAGCAAAATTATAATCACCCCCGACTTTTTAGGAACTCTGCAGACACAGACCAGTGTGCACTTCCAAGTGGATTTCTCCCAAATGGCTGAATGAAATGCTTTGAGATTTTGTATGCTTGTAGTAGACTTTGAGCTGGTTCCAATGAGCTATAGATCACTTGATTTGGTTCAGTAGATCCAGAGATATGCTTCTTTGAAGTTGACAGACTTGGAGTAGAGCACTCAGACAAAACAGAGATGATGAATGTATACTTCTATTGATATATGTGTTTGTACAATCTCATTAGCTTGACAAGCATAGCTAAATGAGGTATTGTGGTGTTGGCTATGGAGTAACCTTCACACACAATGAGTTACAATAAAGATATGCCTCGGGGAGTGAGCTAGAGTGTCTATATGTCCCGCGACTTTTTTCTTCATCTTTTATAGAAGTTTTGAGATCATTTGAATTTGAATTTCAAACTTAGGCTCCCTTGAATCTCTCCTCTAAAAGTAAGGAGATATTCTCTCTATCTCAACATTCAAATTTCCACGACTAATGAGGTAGGTGGATGACTTTAAGTGGTTACAAACAAATGACAAGTCACTTAGACTTTTACAAAGGGTAAAGAGGTAAGAACATATAAGCATATGTTCATGTGAGCCTTGTTTTAAGTGAAGCCAAGGTTCCAAGCCAATGTGTGTAGGCTTGTCTAGCACCAACAGCTCCCCCTCAAGCCAAACACTTTGGCTTAAGTCTTCTTCTTCATTCTTCAATTACTTCCTGCAATCCAATCATAGATTTGAATCTGCATAACTTGTTTCCATCCAATGCCTTTGTAAGTAAATCTGCACATTGCATATTAGTAGATACATATGTCAATTGAATCTCTTTGCTAAGTAGCTTCTCTCTCACATAGTGGTAATGAACCTCTATGTGTTTGGTTCTGGCATGATAAATTGGATTTGCTGCAAGGTGAAGAGAGCTAGTGTTGTCACCAAAGATAATAGGTGGTCTTGTGAATAGACCTAACTCTGTATATAGAAGCTTCAACCAGATAGCTTCTTGAGTTGCATTGGCTAGCCCTCTATACTCTGCTTCAGTGGATGACAATGCCACTGTAGGTTGCTTCTTGGCTGACCAAGAAATAGGCTTATCTCCTGCAAAACAAATATAACCTGAGGTGCTTCTCCTATCATCCTTGCATCCTGCCCAATCTGCATCTGAGTAAACTTTAATGTCAATATCTGATGTATAAGGAAAATACAAACCATGACTTTGTGTTCCCTTCAAATACTTCAAGATTTTCTTTGCTGCCTCTAGGTGAGGTACCCTTGGTTTGTGCATGAATTGACTAAGCACACTTACTCCATATGCTATGTCAATTCTTGTCAAGGTAGCATAGTTTAAGCTACCCACCATACTTTGGTATCCTGTAATGTCTTTGATCTCTTCTCCTTCATGAGCACTTAGCTTTTGGTTAACCTCAATTGGAGTAGTTGATACCTTGGCATCCTGCAAACCAAACTTCTTGACCATATCCTGTACATACTTCTTTTGAGTGATGTAGATACCTGAGTTTGTGTAGATCAATTCAAGACCTAGGAAATATTTTAGTAATCCAAGATCACTAATCTTGAATTCTTTCATCATCTGTCCTTTGATGTGTCTAATCCCATTGACATCATTACCTGTAATGATGATGTCATCAACATAAACACATAAGTAGATTACCTCTGTACTACTTCTCTTTATGAATAGAGAAGTGTCTGCTTTGCTCATCACAAATCCTTGGTCTAGAAGGTAGGTGGTCAATCTGTAGTTCCATGCTCTAGGTGCCTGCTTCAAACCATACAGAGCCTTCTTTAATTTACAAACATAATGTACCTTTTTTGGATCTTCATAGCCAGGTGGTTGTGACATGTAGACTTCTTCAGATATCCATCCATTCAAGAATGCATTCTTCACATCCAATTGGTACATGTTCCAATTCTTGGATGCAGCTACACTCACCAAAACTCTGATAGTTGGCATCTTGGCCACAGGAGAAAATGTCTCCTCATAATCAATGCCTTGGGTTTGTGCAAAACCCTTGGCTACTAACCTACCTTTGTACCTGTTAATTGTTCCATCTGAATTCTTCTTCAACTTGTAGATCCATCTGGATCCTATTACCTTCATGGAATCCTTCTTGGGTATCAAGTCCCAAGTATCACTCTCTTTGAGAGCTTCTATCTCCTCATCCATGGCTTCTCTCCATTCTGGCTTTGTAATTGCTTCTTCATAGGTACCTGGTTCTTCATTCAACAAGTCTTTTGCAAGATATACAGAATGTTTAGTTACAAGTGATGTGTCATACCCAAATCTGATAGGCTTCTTCTTCTCTCTCTGAGATCTCCTCATTGCTTGAGTGGAAGTTTCTGGCTTATCCTCTAATTGCTTCATCTTCATCTTTCCTTTGGATTTCCAAGCTTTGAACTCTTCAAGATTTATTGTATCATCATCTGAGCTTGAATCTTCTTGCTGAGTTGGCTCTTCCTTGGTAAGCTTTGGAAAATCTTCCTCCATGTCATAGGGTAGACTCACTTTCCTGCATTCATTCTCATACCAAGAATCATTCTCATCAAATATGACATCTCTGCTTACCTTGAACCCTTTGTTTGTGGGGTTGTAGAATCTGTATCCCTTTTGGTTCAAATCATAACCAATGAAGATACATTTTTCAGCCTTTGGATCTAGCTTTCCTCTTACCTGTGAGGGAATATGCACATATGCAACACAACCAAAGATTTTGCAGTGATCCAGAGAGGGTCTCTTACCATGCCATGCTTCATATGGTGTCATGCCATCAAGTGATTTGGATGGCAACCTATTGATGAGATAAGTGGCTGTGGATACACTCTCTGCCCATAGGTAATTTGGCAACTTTTTCTCATTAAGCATAGACCTAGCTGTTTCCACTATAAGTCTATTCCTTCTTTCTGCCACCCCATTTTGTTCTGGTGAGTACCTTGTAGTGATCTCCCTTTTGATGCCTCTTTCCTGCAAGAAATCTTCAAACTCATTGGAGAAGTACTCTCCTCCACCATCTGATCTTAGCCTCTTCAAGCTTCTACCTGTTTGATTCTCCACAAGTGCAAGATACCTCTTGAAACAATTAAACACTTCATCTTTATGCTTCATAAAGTATAAAATTGTCCACCTGCTATAGTCATCAATGAAGGACACATAATATCTTGAACCAGAAATGGAAGGGTCCTTGCTAGGTCCCCAAACATCTGTGTGTACCAAGTCTAGGTAGTCTTCATGCATGAAACCTTTCCTTGAGTAGGGTAATCTGTGAGACTTACCAAATTGACATGATCCACATTTGTAAATCATGTGTTGCTTGGATACATTAGGTATCCCAAGCACACATTGATCCCTGCACATTTGCTTAAGAGTTCTTTCTCCTATGTGCCCTAATCTCTTATGCCATATCTCTAACTCTGAAAGTGTCTGATCCTTGTAATTATACAAAGCAATGTTTTTTGTATCTTCTAGCTCAAATGTAAATAATCTACCTGATTTCTCCCCTTTGGCTATCCTTCTGAATCCTTGTTTTGGGTCCTCCACATATGCTCCATGTTGTGTGAATCTGACCTGCAAACCTTTCTCCACAATCTGACCAACACTCATTAAATTCTTAGTTATTGTTGGTACATAGAGTACTCTCCTTAGTAGGTTCTGATTACCATCACATGTCTTCACATTTCCAATTTTGACAACAGAGTGTTTAGTGTCATCACCTGTTTGTACCTGATGTTTGCCCTTGGGCTCTTCCAAATCAGAAAGTAGTGCCACATTGCCAGCTACATGGTTAGAACATCCTGAGTCAATGTAAAATAAATGATCATCATTTGTACCTATCTTGGAGGTCATGTTCATGATCAATAAGGAGTCATCCTGCTCCTCTGTGTAGTTGTTGTAGTCTCTTCTATTTCTGAATCCACCTTGGTAGCTTCCATTGTGGTTGTTGTTGTAGTTGTTGTTGTATTGGTTGTTGTACCCATTGTAGCTTTGATGTTGGTTGAATCTGCCTCTTCCTTGAGAGTATCCACCTCTTGAGTAGCCTCTTCCTCTCTGATTTTTGTAGTTCTTGTAGCATTCATCTGTGGTATGATTGGACAATCCACAGATGTTGCAAGGTGATGAGTTGTAGGGTCTCCCCCTACCTGACTTACCTCCTCTGCCTCTTCCTCTAGATGACCTACCTCTCCCTGCATAATTAGCTTGAGAGGTAGAGCCCTCTTCATCCTGTTTCTTCTTGCCTTTATCTTTAACTTTCTTATCAGTATAGAGAGCAGAGGGGTTATTACCTTTTGATTGATCTCCAGCTTTGGTGAACTTTGCTTCATGTGTAAATAGTTGGCCCATGAGTGTTGTGAGATCAGGGGTATGCATGTCCATGTAGAGGTCCATTGCAGTGGTGAAACTTTCCCACTTATCATCTGCCTTGAGTCCATTTGTCACTTGCCTGACTATTTGCTCTTCTTCAATTTCCTCTCCAATGCTTGCTAGTTGGTCTGCCACATCTTTGATCTTTGTCACATACTCTGAGACTGATTGCTTGGGCTGCTTCCTAAGGGTTGTAAACTCAATCCATAATTGGTTCTTCCTAGCCCTTGTGTTGGAAGAAAAGTAATTTGACAAGGTTTCCCAAGTCTCTTGGGAAGTCTTACAGTTCCTTACATGAGGTAAAAGAAAGTCAGATATAGAGTTTAAGAGATAAGACCTTGCCAAAGCATCCTTTGCACACCATTGGTTGAGCCTTTCATGTTCATCCTTTGTAGGTAGTCCTCTAGTCTTGAATGAGGGCAACTCCTCATCTCCTGATATGTATCCAAATAGACTTCTCCCTTGTAGATAGGTCTTCATTCTTAATGACCAAGCTTGATAATTGTTTCTGTCCAATTTGTCAATGAAGGAAGGGAAACCATCACCCATATTTACCTTCTTTGCTCTGATACCACTGTTGAGAGTGATGGATGGATGCACTCAGGAAATCAGTTGGTGCTGCAAAACCTGCTTCACACCTGCCCTCTTTTTCTTTCAGATATGCTTAGTACACTTGCTTAGCTTCCAAATGACACAAAGAAACCATATATGTACTTTGGAAATGGTTTGAGTAAAGATCAAACCAAAACAGATAACTTGGTACTTCAAAATCAAGAAAAAAAACTTTCTATTCCTGTAGTGATACCTGCTCAGACTTTTACTCAGTGTGTCCAGCACACTTAAAATTGGAACAATTCCTTTTGGGAGTATCAATATACCTTAGTAAGCTACCAATCACAAGTGGAATCACTTCAATTGATAAACTATGCACTGAGAAATAAGTTTAGCAAAATTATAATCACCCCCGACTTTTTAGGAACTCTGCAGACACAGACCAGTGTGCACTTCCAAGTGGATTTCTCCCAAATGGCTGAATGAAATGCTTTGAGATTTTTTATGCTTGTAGTAGACTTTGAGCTGGTTCCAATGAGCTATAGATCACTTGATTTGGTTCAGTAGATCCAGAGATATGCTTCTTTGAAGTTGACAGACTTGGAGTAGAGCACTCAGACAAAACAGAGATGATGAATGTATACTTCTATTGATATATGTGTTTGTACAATCTCATTAGCTTGACAAGCATAGCTAAATGAGGTATTGTGGTGTTGGCTATGGAGTAACCTTCACACACAATGAGTTACAATAAAGATATGCCTCGGGGAGTGAGCTAGAGTGTCTATATGTCCCGCGACTTTTTTCTTCATCTTTTATAGAAGTTTTGAGATCATTTGAATTTGAATTTCAAACTTAGGCTCCCTTGAATCTCTCCTCTAAAAGTAAGGAGATATTCTCTCTATCTCAACATTCAAATTTCCACGACTAATGAGGTAGGTGGATGACTTTAAGTGGTTACAAACAAATGACAAGTCACTTAGACTTTTACAAAGGGTAAAGAGGTAAGAACATATAAGCATATGTTCATGTGAGCCTTGTTTTAAGTGAAGCCAAGGTTCCAAGCCAATGTGTGTAGGCTTGTCTAGCACCAACAGCTCCCCCTCAAGCCAAACACTTTGGCTTAAGTCTTCTTCTTCATTCTTCAATTACTTCCTGCAATCCAATCATAGATTTGAATCTGCATAACTTGTTTCCATCCAATGCCTTTGTAAGTAAATCTGCACATTGCATATTAGTAGATACATATGTCAATTGAATCTCTTTGCTAAGTAGCTTCTCTCTCACATAGTGGTAATGAACCTCTATGTGTTTGGTTCTGGCATGATAAATTGGATTTGCTGCAAGGTGAAGAGAGCTAGTGTTGTCACCAAAGATAATAGGTGGTCTTGTGAATAGACCTAACTCTGTATATAGAAGCTTCAACCAGATAGCTTCTTGAGTTGCATTGGCTAGCCCTCTATACTCTGCTTCAGTGGATGACAATGCCACTGTAGGTTGCTTCTTGGCTGACCAAGAAATAGGCTTATCTCCTGCAAAACAAATATAACCTGAGGTGCTTCTCCTATCATCCTTGCATCCTGCCCAATCTGCATCTGAGTAAACTTTAATGTCAATATCTGATGTATAAGGAAAATACAAACCATGACTTTGTGTTCCCTTCAAATACTTCAAGATTTTCTTTGCTGCCTCTAGGTGAGGTACCCTTGGTTTGTGCATGAATTGACTAAGCACACTTACTCCATATGCTATGTCAATTCTTGTCAAGGTAGCATAGTTTAAGCTACCCACCATACTTTGGTATCCTGTAATGTCTTTGATCTCTTCTCCTTCATGAGCACTTAGCTTTTGGTTAACCTCAATTGGAGTAGTTGATACCTTGGCATCCTGCAAACCAAACTTCTTGACCATATCCTGTACATACTTCTTTTGAGTGATGTAGATACCTGAGTTTGTGTAGATCAATTCAAGACCTAGGAAATATTTTAGTAATCCAAGATCACTAATCTTGAATTCTTTCATCATCTGTCCTTTGATGTGTCTAATCCCATTGACATCATTACCTGTAATGATGATGTCATCAACATAAACACATAAGTAGATTACCTCTGTACTACTTCTCTTTATGAATAGAGAAGTGTCTGCTTTGCTCATCACAAATCCTTGGTCTAGAAGGTAGGTGGTCAATCTGTAGTTCCATGCTCTAGGTGCCTGCTTCAAACCATACAGAGCCTTCTTTAATTTACAAACATAATGTACCTTTTTTGGATCTTCATAGCCAGGTGGTTGTGACATGTAGACTTCTTCAGATATCCATCCATTCAAGAATGCATTCTTCACATCCAATTGGTACATGTTCCAATTCTTGGATGCAGCTACACTCACCAAAACTCTGATAGTTGGCATCTTGGCCACAGGAGAAAATGTCTCCTCATAATCAATGCCTTGGGTTTGTGCAAAACCCTTGGCTACTAACCTACCTTTGTACCTGTTAATTGTTCCATCTGAATTCTTCTTCAACTTGTAGATCCATCTGGATCCTATTACCTTCATAGAATCCTTCTTGGGTATCAAGTCCCAAGTATCACTCTCTTTGAGAGCTTCTATCTCCTCATCCATGGCTTCTCTCCATTCTGGCTTTGTAATTGCTTCTTCATAGGTACCTGGTTCTTCATTCAACAAGTCTTTTGCAAGATATACAGAATGTTTAGTTACAAGTGATGTGTCATACCCAAATCTGATAGGCTTCTTCTTCTCTCTCTGAGATCTCCTCATTGCTTGAGTGGAAGTTTCTGGCTTATCCTCTAATTGCTTCATCTTCATCTTTCCTTTGGATTTCCAAGCTTTGAACTCTTCAAGATTTATTGTATCATCATCTGAGCTTGAATCTTCTTGCTGAGTTGGCTCTTCCTTGGTAAGCTTTGGAAAATCTTCCTCCATGTCATAGGGTAGACTCACTTTCCTGCATTCATTCTCATACCAAGAATCATTCTCATCAAATATGACATCTCTGCTTACCTTGAACCCTTTGTTTGTGGGGTTGTAGAATCTGTATCCCTTTTGGTTCAAATCATAACCAATGAAGATACATTTTTCAGCCTTTGGATCTAGCTTTCCTCTTACCTGTGAGGGAATATGCACATATGCAACACAACCAAAGATTTTGCAGTGATCCAGAGAGGGTCTCTTACCATGCCATGCTTCATATGGTGTCATGCCATCAAGTGATTTGGATGGCAACCTATTGATGAGATAAGTGGCTGTGGATACACTCTCTGCCCATAGGTAATTTGGCAACTTTTTCTCATTAAGCATAGACCTAGCTGTTTCCACTATAAGTCTATTCCTTCTTTCTGCCACCCCATTTTGTTCTGGTGAGTACCTTGTAGTGATCTCCCTTTTGATGCCTCTTTCCTGCAAGAAATCTTCAAACTCATTGGAGAAGTACTCTCCTCCACCATCTGATCTTAGCCTCTTCAAGCTTCTACCTGTTTGATTCTCCACAAGTGCAAGATACCTCTTGAAACAATTAAACACTTCATCTTTATGCTTCATAAAGTATAAAATTGTCCACCTGCTATAGTCATCAATGAAGGACACATAATATCTTGAACCAGAAATGGAAGGGTCCTTGCTAGGTCCCCAAACATCTGTGTGTACCAAGTCTAGGTAGTCTTCATGCATGAAACCTTTCCTTGAGTAGGGTAATCTGTGAGACTTACCAAATTGACATGATCCACATTTGTAAATCATGTGTTGCTTGGATACATTAGGTATCCCAAGCACACATTGATCCCTGCACATTTGCTTAAGAGTTCTTTCTCCTATGTGCCCTAATCTCTTATGCCATATCTCTAACTCTGAAAGTGTCTGATCCTTGTAATTATACAAAGCAATGTTTTTTGTATCTTCTAGCTCAAATGTAAATAATCTAC
>MU260285.1:32500-57500 GCA_020310875.1 Ceratopteris richardii
CCTTGAGGGTGAAGGAGTTGAGGGTTGGATAGAGATCCTCTACCAACTCTCGAGGAGTTGATCCCACACCTAGTGGTAGAAGAGGTTGCCATAAGAGACACATCCAAGAAGGATGGTCACTCACAAGTCCTATATGCTAGCAAAGGCAAAGGCAAGAGTGCCAAGAAGGGGAAAGGAGGAAAAAGCAAGTGGAAGCAATCCAAGGAAGAAGATCTAGATTCAGAAGGCAAGAGCAAGGGATCATCTTCAAGGAAGGGCAAGAATGTCAAAGGTAAGAACAACCCTCATCAAGGTAAAACTTGTTTTATATGTGGTAAGAAGAATCATATTTCTTCAAATTGCTAGTTCAAGGATGAGAAAGGCAAGAAGTAGAAGGAGCAAGGGAATAATGCTAACAACTCCAAGAAGGATGATGAGAAGTAGACCCTACTAGCCATGAGACATGGCTACACTAGTGATCCCAAGCACACAAAGTGGTACATAGACTCTGAATGTTTTAATCACATGTCATGTATGGATGCGTCTTTTGTTCATATGTAGGTCCCAAGCTCAAAAGGTTGTGTGGAGACACGAGATAACACTAAGCATCCAATTATACATGTGGGAGATGTGAAGTTGGGTGAAGGTAAATATGTTAAGAGTCTTAAAGATGTGCTCGTGTTCCATCTATTTCCAAGAACCTTATCTTTGTAGGGAAGATGGTAGAGGGAGGTATGCGCATTATATTTTATGCAAAAGGGTGCATGATGAAGCAAGGAGGCAAGGACATTTCTAAGGGAAGGAAAGAAGGCAGATGGTTCACAATAGATGTTGCTCCTACACACAAAAAGGTATGTTATGTGATGACTGATGACAAAAGGATTGTAGAGATTGATCTTTGGCACAAGACGATAGGACATATCAATATTCCCAAGTTAAAAAGCATGTGCAAAGCAAGTTTATTGCAGGGACTACCAAATCTTGAGGACCAAGTTCTATATGAGCTTTGTGATGCTTGTCATCTAGGTAGGCAAGCAAGGAAGCCCTTTCCAAAGAGTGAGTACAGATCATCTAAGCTCTTGGAGCTTATACACTCAAATTTATGGGGCCATAGTAAAGAGGCTTCATTGGGAGGAGCTAGGTACTTTTTCACTCTCATTGATGACCACTCAAGAAAGGTATGCTATATGTTAAAGGAAAAATCAAAAGTTTTTTCATGCTTTCAAAACTAAAGGTCCCTTGTTGAGAAAGAATGTGATGCACACATCAACACAATAAGGTTAGATGGAGGGGGAGACTATTTCTCCAAGGAATTCAACAAGTACTTGCACGACAATGGCATAAAGAGGCACTTTACATGTAGGTAAACCCCTCAACAAAATGGTGTTGTAGAGAGGAAGAATAGGAATTTGGTTGAGATAGATAGATGTCTCATAAATGAATGTAAGTTAAGATTCTCTTATTGGGTTGAGGCTGTGAATACAACTTGTTACTTGATAAACATGGTTCCAATAGGTGGGGTGCATAGCTTGACTCCACACAAAGTCTACTATGGCAAGAAACCAACCATGGGGAACCTCAAGATATTTGGATGTGTATGATTTGTTCATGTTCCTAGTGAAATGAGAACAAAGTTAGAGCCTAAGAGTGAGAAATGAGTGTTCATTGGCTAGTCAAATGAGAAAAAAGGCTACAAGTGCTAGAACCCTCTCTCAAAGAAGCTATATGTGTCAGGAGATGTTGTGTTTGATGAGTCAAGGTCATGGTATGGAGACAAGGGCAAGGCAAAGTTGGATAAAGAGGATCAAGAGGAGTATGGAGACTTTGATGTGTAGATTCAACCTCAAGAGTCAATCATAATCATTGGACCAGAGGCTTCTACATCTAAGTTATACTCATATGAACACTCTTACACTTATGATTATGAAAGATCATCCCCTACTTTAAAGTATAGAAGGTTGCAAGAGACATAATATGACACTAGGGAAGCTCAAGAGGATTCAAAAGAGGAAGATCTTGAGGAGGCCATTACACCATATGGACATAAAGAATGCTTTCTTGAATGGTGAGTTACAAGAAGAGGTGTTAATGGAACAACCTCAAGGGTATGTAGATCCATAGCATCCTACCTATGTTTGTAGGTTGAAGAAGGCCTTGTATGGCCTAAAGCAAGCCCCAAGGGCTTGGAATCCAAGGCTAGTGGACTTATGGAAGAGATTTGGTTTCTCTCCAAGTGATGCAGATCCATCCTTGTATGTTAAGAAGACAAATGACAAGATATGTTTGATATGCATATATGTAGATGATCTCCTTGTGATAGCTGGTGATACACTCACAAGACCTAACTTGTGCTACATATTTGAAGTTCTATCTCAGTTCATTCATGTAGCCACAGATACACATCTCAATCATGCAAGGAGAGTGTTAAGTTATGTGAAGAATAAAGCTAATTATGGATTGCTATACAGGTATGATGAAGAACTTCAAGTAAGACCATGGAGTGATGTACATTGGGCATGGAGTGATGTACATTTTTCAAATTTTTGGCACTTTAGAACACTGAAGCAGGTTATGCACCCTTTTGTGAAGTTGTAATTCTCTATCTCAACTACACATAAAACTTTAAAATGCACATATCCGAGCTTCCTAGCTCGAGCTATGACCAAAATATCAAACAACTATTGAAAGGTATTGACCTGCACATTCACCTCTTGTGACCTAAGCTTCCATTGAAGCTTCTTGCACACCAGCCTTTAGTAATAGTTGATACAAATGAAGTGCTTTGGTGTGCAAAACAAGAGGAGCAATGAGGAGACGGAAGCATGGGAGCCTTGAAACCCACATAATGATCTTCGGTGAGGCAATGCTCTATAAATGATGTATATATATGAATATAGGGTTAAGGTACATGACCCTTACATTCCCAATACTTTTGTACCTAGCATGAAAACATAGCAAAAAGTTGACCTTCTATCATGTAGAGGACGAATCTAGAATCACTTGGACAATAGGTCAATTTTTGGGCTATAACTTGAGTTTTACAAGTCTGGTTAAAGCAATTCAACTTGTTGTGTGTAGCTTGGAAAAGAAATTACAATTATGTAGAAGAAATAGTCTAGATTCTAAGTGCTAGGTCACCAAAAATGTAGAATACAGAGCAAGAATATTGCAAGTGAAGGTGAAATTAATAGTAGATGCTTGTTTTGTGTATATCTTGAGCTACACACCTTGGATCGAGGTGTTCTATATATTGTTACATAGTCAAGAACGAGTTACTAAAGTTTCTTGAAGATCAAAATCCAAATTTAGAGGTTATCATCTCTGAAACAGCAAAACATAGAGTAGCATAGTTTCACCATAAGAACCCTAATTGCTTTTGGAGGTTCATTTCGTTGTGGAACTTCTTCGAGAGAGATTTTTTTGTGTGCGAGATCTTATTTGTAGTGCTTGAAGGCATTATCCATTTATGATCACTATGGTAGCTTCTATGTATGAGAGTAGAGCATGACTTGTCATGTGTTTGGCATGTGAGATGACATTATGGTTCTTTTTTTTTTGAGGTTTATGTCATCATGAATTTGATTATAGCATTGTCAGTGGATGTATAGTGGCATTGTGTTCTATATCTTGCTTCTGGATTTGATTTTGGATCTTGGCTAGTGCTTGTATCTTGTTTTTATGTGGGTACATGATCCAAATTGGAGCCTCAGTTGCATATCCATTTGTCACGTTGATTGCCTATTATTTTAGCATATGGTCATTGATTTGATATCTATTTGCCAATGTGATTCTTGGCATATGTGGATGGGGATTTCTACATGGTTATTTTGGTTCAGAGTCCATTTTACAAAGGAGATGCTGCCAAAATTTTGTTAGCTTTTATGCTAGAAGAGTACTCTGGTAGATCCTTTATGCTTGTGTGATAGCTTCAGATCATTACCTATCTCCATTCATTTGAACTTGGTCAAAGGTTATTCATGATAGGTTGGATCATCTTGCAGGATTTATTCTTGAGTGGGAGGTGTATCGTCATTATATTGGTGTGTATTGCCATCAATTTTTGGCATATGTATTTGCTATTATCTTTGGTTGGATCAATGACAGTTGGTGAAAGGTTACTCATTATTCTTTTGTTATTGGTTATCTTGTTTGATTACTCAGTTTACAAGGATACTCTATCAAATTTTTTCCAGGATTCTTTCACATCTACTTGGTCAGTTTGGAGACTTGGTGAACAGGCTTAGCTCATGGTTTTATGTGCATGCTAGATGCATGGTTATCTGACATGTGGTTCATATGGTTTATTCTCCACTAAGACATTTGTGATGTGAGTTATGCATATGGATATGCAAGTGTGATCCTATTGCTGATAGAGTATTGTTTCTAGTCTCTTGTTATATTTATAGTATTTTGGATTACCAACATGGTGTCTTCTCGGTTCGATGGCACTCAGTTTCTGAGATGGAAAGATCAGATGTGGCATACATTGGTTCATGCAGGGTTACACATGTATGTGCATAGAGATGCACAAAGGTCTTGTGACATACCCGACTATGTATGGATGGATATGGATGCATTGGCCAGCTCCACTATCTGATTACAACTTGTGGATTCTATATATGAGTCTGTTATGTGTGAGGAGACGAGTAGTACATTATGGTAGAGACTACATGACATGTATGCGAGTCCATTGACTCATGTGAGACATAGATCACATCAACAGCTTTGATGTTGGCACTGTGGTTGTGAGGGCCATATTCAACGACATTACTTCAAGCATATACAATGATGACATCAGAGATATGTACATGATGTAGGTTAGGTAGTGATTTTAGGAGAGTCTATGGCAATTGATTATGTTAGTGATGGTGATATCACTTTCTCGTATGGTTCATCTCAGGATTCATCTTGTTCATTGGATAGGACACATATGGCTTGGTTGCTTGATGCATTAGCCCCTTTTCATGTTATACCAAATCATGAGTGGTTTTATCAATTCTCAAGTGACAATCATGGATGTGTGCACTTGCCTCATGGTATGACATATGACATTGAGGGTGCAGGAGATGTATGCCTTATGCTACCTAGTAGAGCATCACTTATACTCAAACATGTATGTTATGTGCCTTAATTCCTTATGAGCTTGATGTCAGTTAGCCAATTACAGGAGAGCGGATGTTATGCATTCCTTGGTGAGCATCATTTTCAGTTGCATTTGGGACAACTTATGCTTGTTAGAGGTGCTAGGATAGGGCACAGATATCCATTGCAGGTACTTCATGTGAGATACAATCTCGTCTCAGTGGGATTTGTTCTAGCTACACATAGGTCTATTGACATTCATGATGCACATGTATGGCAGGATTCAGATGCTCTGATGGATGCACATGCAAAGTATGTTTTGGATGCTCGTGATGCTTATGTAGAGCATGATATAGATGCTTATGATGCTTTTGTAGAGCATGATTTTGTTGACCATATGGATGCTCATCTGGAGCATACTTTGCATGATCAGTTGGATGCTTTAAAGCATGATGTGGATGCTCATGTGGAGCATTATGATGATACCCAGTTAGAGTGTGATCATCACTTTGACCTTGGTATTGATGTTTTGTGACTAGTTCATGTGGAGCATGATCATACACTTTGTGTGGTAGAGCAAGATAGCTCTTATGACACACAATGTGTGATAGAGCAATTTATCTCTCGTGATGCACAGCTAGATACATCCTTGGTTGATAAGATGACTAATTTAGATGTTGATGAGCCAGCCATCATGTAGGCATTCTTGGATTTGCTCATGCTAGATGTTGACACAGATATATCAGGACACATTGGTCTTGATGATGGTGCTTTGGATGCCATGGATATAGGCATCCTTGAAGTGCTTAGATTAGCCAGGATAGCATAAGTTTCATCAGCATTCGAGAGTTTGATGTATGGGTTATTATGCTCAAGACCAGACATTGTAGTTGCTATTGGATCATCTGCACTTGGACATTAGGGAAAAAAATGAATCCTGCATGGGCCATTCGGATTAAGGAGTGATTAGTGATGGACCAATCAAAAGAGGATGGTGGACACAGTCTATAGCCTATAAATTACTACGCTGAGGGTGGAGGATGGCACAGGATTCCCCTATGTTCAAGTTTTGCCTCTAGAGAGAGAAAGGAATCTTGTAACTTTCCTAGGCCCAAAAATTCAAAAATTTCAAAGAATTTTAAACTCATCATAACACCATTCAATGGCCCCCCAACCACTTTTCATGATCAAAAGTGCTATTTTTTACTTCTAAATCAAAATCTATGCATGTGGTAACCTGAAAAAATTAACTTTTTCAAAAATAACTCAAAATACAACTTTCTCCCTCCAAAATATCGCACCTTTATAACCGTCACAAAAATTCATCTCTTTCCACTACTTTCTCTCCCTAGCATACCATTGAAGCTCCTATGTCTGCATTTTTTCTCTGTGCATCTTCCTCTTTGAATTCCTAATGTCACTTCCATATCTTCAACTCCAATGGAGAAACCTAAATCTTATAGGTGTCCAAAAGAGGAGGTTATCGTGTTAAAATGTCACAATATCAAGGCTATAGAAGGAAATTGGTTAGGACATGAGTTCTACAAAGGTGCATGGCTGTACACACAACCCTTTGGTGTTGGCCCTCATCGTGTAAGAGATCATGGAAAGTTGAATCTTCATTGGGAAGGGAAGCTATTGGGCTTCAAGAAGCTCAAAAATGGTGAAACAATTGCCATTCTACAACGTATTTTTACAATTTCAAGCATGAAATTGGAACACTCAACAAAATGAGATATCTTATCAAGTGTAAGTATTAATCATTGATTCCTATTCTATTTTCTTAATATACCTTGTATATTAAGAAATTAGATGTGTATTTTTTGTTGCAGATATATTTCCTTCTACCTTGGTGGAGGAGCAACCACTTCATAGTCTTACAAGTACTTTTGGAGCATTGCATGCAGATGTTGGATCACTAGTCTTTCCACAAGCCTTTCCTGGTCACCTTTTATGTAAGAGAGTTTTCTTTTACACGCATACATATGTTGTACCCTCTTCATCAAATGATTTTGGCATGTTAGAGATGATTAAGATAGATTCTCTTTTCAAGTTTGAGTGGCCACAACTTGTTATATGGACCTTGACATCTTTGAAGCATAAGATGGTGATGGATATACATCTCTTTGAAATTCACAAGAATGTCTAGATCTGTAGGATTGCATTGGTATGCTCTTGTTCATTGTTTTTTACATCTATTTTAGATATTCACAATTCTAAAGACTTCAATAATGTTCATGTTAAAAGATATCACCTATGAGTAGGTGGAGGGTTTACTAGGTAAAAATTGGGGACTTGTAGAAGGATGCACCAAAGGGGATAGATACCTTTGTAAAATTGGTGCAACAAGCATAGGATTTTGATATTTGAAACACCATACTTCATTGTACATAGTTTCTACTATGATCGATGGATGTGTAAACTTGGTGAATGGATACCATTACAAAGTTTTAGGGGTTGTTTAATTTCATTTGAAATTAAGATAAATCTGCTCAACAACAAAATGTAAGTTATTTTAGTGAATCATCATTGGATGCTTGGCAACATGGGAGAAGATCTAGTAATAATGGGATTTGAGGATCTTGATCAATTGAAGTTCAGAATACAAGGGCATACGGTAAACAATTTATGGTACTTTTTCTTTTATTTATACAAAATTATATTCAAATATGATATTATAAAGTTTTTTATTTGTGTACAGATTGGCAAGAGGTTGAAGGATAAAATTAAAGTCCTCCTTGAATGGAGTGTAGATGGAACTCAACTTTCATTGTCATAGCTCAAGAACTATTCGAGTATTGGAGTTTACAAATAACCCATTTTCCATTCATATTCCTTCCTCTACTACAATGTAATGTACATGCTAAAGAGGAAAGATGTAAAACTTTTTTATCTCAATATGATGTACAAATTGTAAAATATTTGATTTTGCCATGGAACTATATATTAAAATTTTAGAATTCCAAGAATTTTATTTATTCTACTGTGTAGATGTGGTATGTCTTATTATTTTAAATGATTATCTATTCAATATTTTTTATGACCTTTTTTTTTAGAGTTTTGTGCATGAATCTGTTACTTTTAGGTATTAATTTTACATTTAAATGGGTCCCATTCACTTGAAAATATTGAAACTACTATAAAAGCAAGTCTGATTCTCTCATTTCTCACTTTTGTAACCAAGAAGAGTGTTGATCCCATAAAAAGACATATTGGTCAAAGTCAACTATAGTCAAAGTCAACTATAGTCAAAGTCAAAAGGTCAAAGTAAAATCAGTCAAAGTCAACATGTTTAGAGTCAAATTCAACATGGGTGAAGTCAAGTGTTTGAAGTGCAAGTGTCAAAGTGCACAGGTAGTGCACAATTAATTGTCCACAAAGGGTAAAATTGCAGAAAGTGGGTTGCAGGTTGCAGAGGTATTTCTGTAATTTCCCTAAGGTTCAAAGTGTTTTTAAAGTGTTTTGGAAGGTTTAGGTGAACCATCTCTTAAGTGCACAAGTGAAGAATTAAAAGGCAAAATGTGAAGGTCTGTGAAGCGGCAGCGTACATAGAAATGAAAGTATGGCCCCCCAATTAAAATTTTTGTTTTAGTCTAAAGTCACTACAGAAAAAAACAGGGATTCATTGGATGCCCATTTTTGGAGACAATCTTGGGACATCAAAGTGAGCACCAAGATACTCTTGCAGTTAGGAGTGTACGTGAATCGACACTCAAATCAAGGCAAGGACTATTCTTGGAGCAAGCAAGTGTAAGCAAGACTAAGCAAGGTGAGCATAGTCTAAGCTAGGCAAGAGAGAGAAGTGCAAGAGACACACAGTGTGCGATGCAGAGAAGTGAAGTGCAAGGTGTGCATGAAGAGTGACTAAGAAGTGTGTAGAGAGGTGTTAAGCTATTCCCCCCAAGGATCCCAAGGTCTCATTTCAGTGTGCGTGTGCCGACAGAAGGTGTCCATCCCTCCCCTTATTGGAAGCTTGGTGCAAGGTGTGCACAAGTGTAGGCTTGGAGAAGGTGGAGGGGTTGTATTGTTGGATTGTATTGTGCATCACCATTGTATTTGTCTTGTTATAATCAATCAATAGAGGCTTCCATTGTGTATCTTTCTTCTTGTCTTTCCCTTTTCTCCTACAAACACTCAAATCCCTTCTTGTCCAAGAATCCCCCAACAAAATTTGGCACGCCCGGTGGGACTCCAAGGAGATTTGAGCATAGGAGAAGCCAAGTGCAAAGGGTAGAACAGTTCAAGTGCGGACAGTACTACTTCAGTGGACTAAGAGGTAAATATTCTTATCAATTATCTCATACTAAAAGGACTATGAACAGCCCATGACTGCAACCCGGTCCCAAACATTGAGGGTCACCTGCAAGCAAACAAGAAGGAAGGTTGTTAGAAGATCCTCTAGTCCACTATCTTCAACCTCATCAGTAAAGAGCATGGCGGAACAGGTAGACTTGGAAACCTTACTATCAAGATTAAATATAAAATTTCCTTCTTTCAAAGGCCTAGCTCAAAAAGATCTGGATGAGCATATTAGAAGGTTTTTGGCACTATGCAAAACTAGAGGCTTAATGGGCAGGGAGGATGCCTTTTTGATACTCTTCCCTGCCACATTAGAAGGATTAGCAGATAAATGGTTCAGGCAATCTGTTGAGAACCATTTTACAACTTGGGACTTAATGAAAGATGCATTCAAAAATCAATTCCAGCATGGAAATACTGCAGAGATCATCATAGAGGAATTAGAAGACTTATATTGGGTCCAGGTGAGAAATTTCCAGAGTTTGTAACTAGGGCTAAGGCACTAATGGCTAAGTTGTCAGATCCTCCACATGATTTTTTTGTTAAGAAATGGTTAGCTAAGCCACTTCCAGTGACCACCCAATGTAAAATCAAGGAATTAGTGTTGTCTACAGCTTCCATAGAGAAATTCATCAACACAACTACACAACTGGAGCAAATAAGGCAACAGTATGGAGAAACTTCTTCTCAACTACCATATTCTACAGAAATGGAGGATCTAGTAATCCAGCTAAGGAAGGAGCTGGAGGGCTTAAAAAGAAATAAGCCCCACAAAGAGGAGGAGAATGTTGTTACTCAGTTGAGGAGGGAGATTGAGGCATTAAAGCTCTAAAAGGAGGAGGAGGCCCAACCAGAGGAATTGGCTCAGCTGCAACAGGAGTTGCAAGAACTCAAAGGGGATGGCATCAAGAGTGGACTTTGGTGTACCATGTGCAGTAAGCAAGGTCATATAGTAAGTGAATGTCCTCTGCTAAGTGTGACTTGCCAATTATGCAGGAAAGCTGGTCATGAGGCCCAGGAATGCCAATCAAGGGGAATACCTGCAACAACATATTGGACACAAGGAGGACCCTTACCACCAGCAAATGTGATGGCGGTTGCACCCAATCAAGGTAACAATTACAACCCTAGATAGAGGAATAACTTTGGAAATGGGCCTAGGAGGCCAATCATTTGTTTCAGATGTGGAGAATGTGGGCACAATCAAAGTAGGTGCACTCTACCGAAAAATGCCCCTCCTTGCAGAAACTGCCCAGAGGCCAGAGAGGGGAAGGCTCCAGTAGACGTGGGTCAAGAATCAAGAATTACTGGATTGAATAAAGACAAAGAGACATCTGAAGACAATTTTGCTTAGGTTTTAGTAGTTTTTATCCACTTTCATACTTGTTCCTTTGAGTTTTCAGCAATTTTAGCAACCCCTTCATAGCTTTTGCATAAGTACAATTTTTGGAAATTTTTAGGAATTTTTCAAGCATTTTTCATCCATTTCATATATTAATTTCTTGCAAAATTGTAGGAATAAGGGAAGCTCTCTGTGGTTTTGAGTGAGGAAATTGGCCTAGACCTGTAAGGAATTTTTTCAAAATTTTTTGAAAATTTTTTTGGATTTTTTTGCATGTTTTTAGATTTTTTAGGGATTTTTTCCAAATTTTGGGTATTTTCACCCAAAAAAAACTCCACGGATTTTTTCGCCCAAAAAAAAAATCGGCCGCCCCCTCGCTCGCCCGCCCTTCCCTCGCCCGCCCGCCCTTCCCTCGCCCCCTCCAAAAAAGAAAATGCCTGCCCCTGCTCGCCCCCCCCAACCCCACCGTCCCCCCCTACCGTTCCCCCACCCAACCCCCACCATCCCCCCACCCCCCAGAGTCCCCCCCACCCACCCCCCATCGTTCCCCCACCCACCCCCCATCGTCCCCCCCACCCACCCCCGGTCTTTCCCCCACCCACCCCCCACCGTCCCCCCACCCACCCCCCACCATCCCCCCCACCCGTCCCCCCTACCCACCCCCCACCGTTCCCCCACCCACCCACCCCCCCCACCATTCCCCCACTGTCCCCCCACCCACCCCCCACCATTCCCCAACCCACCCCCCACCGTTCCCCCACCCACCCCCCACCGTCCCCCCACCCAACCCCCACCGTTCCCCCACCCACCCCCCACCGTCCCCCCCACCCACCCCCCATCGTCCACCCCCCCACCCACCCCCAACCATTCCCCCACCCCCTCACCCCCACTGTTCCCCCCCCCCACCCCCCACCATCCCCCCCACCCACCCCCCACTGTTCCCCCTCCCACCGTCCCCCCACCCCCCATCGTTCCCCCACCCACCCCCCACTATCCCCCCACCCACCCCCCACCGTTCCCCCACCCACCCTCCACCTTCCGCCCCCCCCCCCCCCACCGTTCCCCCACCCACCCCCCCACCGTTCCCTACCTACCCCCCACCGTCCCCCCCACCGTTCCCCCACCATCCCCCCACCCACCCCCCACCATTCCCCCACTCACCCCCCACCCACCCCCCACAGTTCCCCCACCCACCCCCCACCGTCCACCCCCCACCGTTTCCCCCCCCCCCCCACCCCCCACCGTTTCCCCCCCCCCACCCCCTACCGTTCCCCCCACCCCCCTTTATTTTCCTATAAATATAACCTTCACAAAGTACTTCCCCCTACCTTGCGTGGATATTTTCAGGTATGTTTTTCTTTCTTTTTCCTTCATTTCATTTTTGTTTATTTAATTATTTTTATATATTTTAATTTGTTAGGCCGTCGGATTGGCACAATGTAATTTTATATTTTCATATACCGCACGCACCGAAAGGGCGTGGCAAAGTGATGTAACCCTTTTACTCATTAATGAAGAGACATTACGGTGTTCTCCAGAGTAGAGGAGACGGGATTGTCAGACTGTCTATCTGGGCGACTTGGAACCTTGTAGAGACGTCGTAGTGCAGAGTTTGGAGATATCTGAAGTACTGTTAAGTCTGTTCTTATTGAATTTCCGTAAGTTACTATTACACAGTAATACTGTCGTAACATTAATAAGTCTGTTCGATTATGTGATTGAACAACTGCACGATATCTACTGTGTGAGGATACCATAAACGGAGGATTATAACTGTGTAACAGAAGTTAATGCCTGGGCATATAATTATTGTTTGGGTAATTAGTTAATTGGGAAAATAGATAAAGGGCCTCTGCATTGTCAGACCCCTACCATCCCCAAGAACCCGAAAAGCGATTAAAAGGCGACTAGACGGAAGTCCCTTTTTAACACTGGTGCCGTCTGTGGGAAGATGGCAATAGATTGAGAATAATCAGTAAAGGTAGAGTAGTGCGTAAGGCAAGCGGTGCAGAGGTGATATATGCTGGTTACTCGATCCGACGAGTCTTATCTGAAGTATAGGAGAGACCAGCATCCCTGGGCAGTTCTAAATCTATTAGGGACACCCCCAGGTGGTAGAAGTGCAGGCCATTTAAGCCCAGTTGTCGAAGGATCGGAGCTAGTTAGCAGTGATTCCGATACCAGTTCGATGACACATGATGAGATTCCGGTAGATTCCGGTGTGATTCCGGTACGTTTTGAAGAAGTTACAGTGACTTCTGAGTGTACAGAGACGCAGTGCGCAGTTGGTTCGACATTATTTGGTCAGAATCCGAGTATTTTCGGTGATAAAGTTGTGTTACCAAGTGAGACCGTTTTCGGTGAAAAGATAACTTGGTGCGGTGAAAGTTCAGTAAATTCCGGTGGGAGTTCGGTACCATTTAGTGGGAATTTGAAGTTTTTCGGTGACAGTGCAGTGCTACCTGGTGGACCCTTATTATGTTCACCACTGTTCGGGACGAACCTCTCTAGTCCCGATACCAAAGCGGAGGACAGGTTATTTGATTTGGAGATAAGTAAGAGATTCAATGCCATTTTTGAACCGGAAGGTGAGCAGTCTGACAATACAGATTTTGAAGGACAAGAAACACCTCCTCCACAGACAGATAGCAACAACATTACTCATACTAGCACTATGAGTGGTTCACAGTCTCAGCAGCAGACACCCCCTCAGCCGCAACCACAGTTTCAGCAGCAACAACAGCAGTAGCTGCAACCAATTATACAAGTTCGACCAGTTCCAACAGGAGTGGCTTACACCAAGTTCGGTGGATTCCCGAGTGACGACCCTGATGCACATGTGCATACCTTTGAGATAAGCTATGCAGTGTTGAATCATCCACCCGATCCGGCATACAAGGCTATCGTGTTTCAGGCCACCTTAGTTAATGAAGCAGCTAGGTGGTTGACTGAGTATGATATTAATCATTTCGTTAACTATGATGCTGTGAGGGATGCGTTTTTACAGAGGCTCCGGTTGAAGAAAAATCATGCCGAAATCTTCGACTATTTGCAGAACAATCGGCAGAAACCGCATCAGACCGTTCAGGAATACGCAACATTGTTTCGAACTCACTTAAGGCAGCTGCCTCTGGCACATGCTAATCTACCGGACGATGTTATAACCCAATGGTTCATTAACGGACTAAATCCATAGCTTAAACAAATCATGATCATCCGTTGTGTGGGTGCAATGACACTGGATTCTGTTATTGCGATGGCCCTGCAACTCGAGCATAAAGTTGGAGGATTTACAGAAGACTTGGAATGGCTGAAAGCCAGTAAGAACGTAGCGGATGATCCGGCTAAACAGATGTATTGCACCAAGTGCAAAAATCTAGGGCACACCAGTGCTACATGTGCTCTTAACCAGATGTATTGTGCCATCTGCAACACAACAGGACACTCAACAGAAAACTGTGCGTATAATGCCAAGGCGTAGGGCAGAGCAGCTGTAAACGTCATCATACAAGAACCAAGTCAGCCAGCAACCGATTATGTGCCACCACAGATGCGAACCAATCAGTGGCAAGGATATAGGAATTACCGAGGTCAGCGGAACACCAATTTTAATTCAAATCGATGGCAGGCGGGTACATCAGCAGAAGGTACTTCTCTTCCACCCCCTCGATGTCATTTTTGCGACGAGATTGGCCACATCCGTAGATTCTGCAAGGAAGCAGCAGAGTACGACAAAAGGAAGAAAGAGCGGCAAAATCCTATGACCAGCATGGTTTATATTTCACCAACCGAGTCACAAGCCGCTATAGTGTAGACAAGATCGAGTAAGCAGTTGCAACCAGCAGCTAAGGTGTTTGAGCTTGTTATCCGTGAGCAGCAGTGAATGTTTGAAAAGGCTAGTCAATGGACAACTAAGGAGTCGACTGTATTTCTTGATCCAATTCCGGTAACACAGGTCCCTCTGCCACGGGCAAGATCGAATGAACAAAATTCTGCCATAACAACATTAGAATCATCATCAGAATCGGTGAGAAGTATGACCCAAACAGATCAGGTATGGGACATCCTATCTAAGGCTTCCATCACACTCCCTTTGGGATAGTTGCTTGCGTTAGTGCCAGGAGTAAGGCAACAATTTCAGTAGTAGGTTAGTCTTGGACCTTCCTGTACTCCGTCGACGGCAACCATACAACCGGAAATTGATTCTACGGTGGATCATTCAGTCCCATCCATCACCGTCTGGCACAAAAACCACAAGATTACCCAAGTTCTAATTGATGGTGGGTCGGGTGTGAATATAGCAATGGCAGCACTCTGCAAGCAATTGGGTTGGACCCAAATTGAGCCCGTACAATTTTTTGTACGAATGGCAGACCAATCCCGCGTCCATCCGGTGGGACTAGTACGGAATATCCCGATTACCTTGCAGGGCACCACGTTTAAAATGACTTTTGTAGTCCTAGAACTACCAGAATCCAGCCTCAACGACAATTTACTTTTCGGATGACCATGGTTGAAGCAAGCCAAAGTTGTACAGGATTGGTTAGCGTAGGAGTTAACTTTCAAAAACAACCATTGGAATTATGTAGTTAAATTAGATGCCATGCAACCCTGCGATCTTCATGCACGACCATATGTAGCAGATCCGGTCCACATGTTGGATGGATTATCTGACGATGAGGAAGAGGCGTTCTTGAAGACCAATAAGGATCTGATCTCATTAGGTACTGTAGATCTCCAGTCGGTCGTAGACAAGTGGAGTCCGACAGCCTGTACGGTTGTACCAGTGATCGGAGATGCAGAAGCAAATGATGATGTTGCTATGGATGGAGCCACCTTACATCAACTCTTGTAGTCAGCTGATGATCTGGTAAAACCTCGGCAATTTTATGTATCGGAAGATCAATTAGTAACATATAATTTGGGTGATACGGTCAACCCGCGACCAGTTAAGATTAAAGTAGGCTTAGCAGAGACATTCCAAGATGATTTAATACAACTTCTGTGTGAATTCTCTGATGTTTTTGCTTGGGATTATCGAGATATGAAAGGTCTGGACCCGCGGATTTATCAACATCGGGTAGTGTTCAAACCAGAGGCGAGGCCAATCAAATAGTCTAGTTACCGAATGAGCCCCAATTATGCAGCACACATCAAAGCAGAAGTTGATCGGTTATTGAAGGTGGGATTCATTGTCCCAATCGAGCATGCTGAATGGATATCTCCAATAGTGATCGTCTCGAAGAAAAATAAACAGCTGCACATCTGTTTTGATTACCGAAAACTGAATGTTGCCACTGTACCGGATCCATTCCCTCTCCCCTTTCTGGACACAATGCTCGATAGGGTGGCAGGGCACGAGATGTATTCATTTCTGGATGGCTACAGTGGCTATAATCAGGTGAGGATGGCAGAACAGGACATACCTAAAACAGCTTTTATCACGAACTGGGGTGTTTATGCTTGCACTGTAATGTGGTTCGGGTTAAGGAATGCCTCGAGCACCTTCCAAAGATGCATGCAGGAAGTCTTTTCACCCTACTTAACTACATTTATGCAAGTATATTTGGACGATTTTTCCTTATTTGGCAAGACTTCAGTGCACCTGTATCATTTACGGTGCTGCTTTGAAAAATGCCAAGAATACCGATTATGCTTGAATCCGACCAAGTCTGTTTTTGCGGTCTCTTGTGGAAAACTACTGGGACATATTATTTCTCAACAAGGAATACAGGTTGATCCGGATAAAGTAGCAGCCGTGTTGGAAGCACCAGTCCCCATGACACTGAAAGAAGTTATGCGCTTTCTGGGCCAAATCCGGTGGCATGGCAGACATTTACGATGGTTAGCTCATTTAGCGACACCACTCAATCAGCTTATGACTAGTGCTCCGCGGCAGTATGATTGGACACCGGAGTGCCAAAATGCATTTGATCATTTAAAGGCCTTATTAATGCAGGCCCCAATTTTACAACCATTGGATTGGGAACGTCCGTTCCATGTCTTTGTGGATGCATCGGACATAGCTATTGGTAGCGTACTAATGCAACAAACTTACAAATGGTTTCAACCTGTCTATTATGCAAGTTGCCGATTAGCCCCTACTAAAAGAAATTATTCAGTGACCGAAAGAGAATGTCTTGGGTTAGTGTACTCTGTTAAAAAGTTCCGACATTATTTGTTGGCCCAAAAGTTCACCTTCCACGTGGATCATGCCGCACTCGTGTATTTGGTTCGATAGCAACATTTAGGTGGGAGATTGGCTCGATGGGTTTTATTATTACAGGAGTTCGACTATGAAGTTATTCATCGACCCGGCACAGCACATGCTTTGGCGGATTTCCTCTCTCGATTGGATTCCGGTGAGTCTACAGTAGGGGTTGATGACACTACACCGGCAATTTACGTTACTGAGCCAACTACTGAAGAATCTACAATATCTCTTGTTACTCCTACATACTACGATACGTTACTCACTTTCCTCACCGACGGTTGTCTTCCTCCTCATATTCCCCCTGCTCTACAGCAGAAACTTGCAGTTTACAGTCAAAGATTCCGGTTAATCGTAGGTCAACTGTACTACATGGATCATACTAGTGTTTTACTTCGCTGTATCCCTCCACATGAAGTAGAATCGGTTATTGCTATGGCTCATTCATTACCCTCGGGCGGACATTTCACAGCTGATACTACTCACCGTAAAATTCTGCAAAGTGGGCTTTGGTGGCCTACAATGTACAAAGATGTGACTCAGTTTGTGCAGTAGTGTGATGTCTGTCAACGATCTGGACAGCCCTTGCAGCGACACTTCTTTCCCCTTCAACCTGTCTTATCTTTGGAACCCTTTCAAAAGTGGGGTCTAGATTTTATTGGCCCAATAACACCACCAGCGACCCTCACCAACAATCACTATATATTGACTTGTACAGATTATGCCACCAGGTGGGTGGAAGATTGGGCTTTGCATTCTGCCACAGCTGTTTCGGTGGCAAAATGTTTGATGAAGGACGTTTTTCCTCATTATGGGTTGCCTCTGGAAATCGTTACGGACCAAGGTACACACTTTGCTAACCACTTAATGCAAGTATTGACCAAGACATTTTAGATTGTTCACAAATTCAGCTCGCCTTATTATCCCCGTGCCATTGGTTTGGCGGAGAGTACCAATAAGACTTTGTTGACTATGCTCCACAAATTGCTTTTGGAATGTCTGGACGTTGGGACCAGTTACTACCTGTAGTTTTGTGGGCTTATCGGACTACGTATAAGATAGCTACTGGCATGACCCCGTTCAAACTAGCTTATGGATTGGAAGCTATTGCACTGATGGAAGTAGTAGTACCAAGCCTACGCGTGGCCTTAGCTCAGAAATTGCTGTCGAAAGAATCTTTGCCATTTCGGTTGGATGCCCTTAGATCATTGGATGAACATCGCTGGGAAAGTTTTATGGTTCTTCAAGAAGTTCAATTGCATCAAGCTCGTACCCATGATCGTTTCCTCAAGACCCCTGTGTTTACGGTGGGGCAACTTGTGTTATTCTACAATGCTAAAGCAAATCGGTCTATTGGAAAATTTAAATTACGGTGGTTTGGTCCATAGCGGATTGTTGACCAAGTGGGACCAGCAACTTCTCGGTTGGCAACCTTAACAGGTGTTCTCTTGCCAAAAGTGATTAATGGTTCTAAGCTACGCCCATATCACCAACCGCCTGATAACCGATGATGTGTACCTCGTCTTTTTTACGTGTCACTTGTTTTCTTTTGATCCCCGCATTTCGGTTGACCACTGACCATAATCCCCTCGTTAATCGTATCTAAATATGATTAATCGCCACCCTGTGTTACTGTTTCTTCTCCTGCATGCATGCCCTAATTATGATGGATATCTTTCCAATACCGCGCGATGATTAGGGTTTTCGATTGCCTAATGTTACATGTGTGACTACTTAATCTTGTTTCTTTTCTTGTTAATCGCTATTGTGTTTGTGTGATTGTGCATTCCTTGTTGTCTGTGTTCTTGTCTTTACTTGTGCGCGCCATGGAAGCTCTCGCGAATGTCGCCACCTTCCGTGCAGGACTCACTCCGGAAGTGAGTGAGTATTTGCGCACCCGTGGTCTGCTGGCCTTCACTGAATTGCCTTGGCATTCAGTGGAGTGTCAACCATTTTATGCGCAGATCATTTCTGCCATCACCTCTACACCTGCTACAGAGTAGTGTTGGCCAATAGCCTGTTTACCATCATGCATTGTTATTACTTTATCTTCGTTTGCCGATACCTTCCGGCTTCCTCGCGAAGGATTGGAGAATGGTCCACTTCTTCCTATAGCCACCATGAAAGAGTTGTTTCCTTGGCACTCATCTAATGAGTATGCCATTCTGTGTCAACCTGAACCAGAGCGTACAGCTCTGCAATTTTTAGTCGCTATTTTGAATTTACAAAAACGCACTTATGGTATCTCTCGCCCCTTCTACTCGATGATAGACATTGTGTCCCGTGAAGCTATCAATTTCACATCCTTCTACTTCCGACGCATTCATCGTGAATGTGTTGCGGTTATCAAACAAGTCAATAAGGGTGACCTTCCATGCTCTCGTCTACTCCATATCCTCACGTTTCTCTTTCCAGCAATCCAAGCCACGCAACCCCCCCCCCCAAACGCTCCCTTCTTGTTGCATGAAGAATCTACTCATAATGCTCGAGGATGAGGAAGATGATGATGCCGATCTATTTCAACTTCTTCACCAGAAACGCAGACGCATAAGTCCCTCTGGCAGTTAGGTGTTGCAAAGCAGGATAATCTAATTGCTCAAAGAGATGCAGCATTGGCTGAGTTAAAAGCTAAGGATGTTCTTTTAACTGCTCGTGTTAGCATACAAAGCAACAGAGGAGTCATGCACAATACGGCAACAAGGCCAAATCATTTTCTGTCACCACAAAGATCCTCTCCGAAGCGTGATCTAAGTAGGTCACTCTACCTGGGCTATCAAGATCCTTAAACTCATAGATCATGATTGTTCCTATCTCAATTGGCCGATCAGGTTTGTACCTCCAAAAGGCTTCGTCAGTCTCTCGATTGATGAGCAAATCTATGCTCTTATTATCCTGGGGAATCCACTCCGGTGTGATAATCCTGGTGAGAACCGATTTACCTCGAGGGGTTCTAGGTTCTGCACCCATGTTTCCTTGCTCCAGGTCACCTAAGTCTGCTTCTGGGATCACATTTCCAAATTCGTCCGTCCTATCTGGGTGACTGGTGACTACGTATATGGTTCCTTCTTTGTCCAAGTATGCTCCGTTTTCGAACTTGACAGCTGGGTGCTCTAGTCCAATGGATTGATCAAGATTCTTAATCTGTACCACAGATCTTCCTAGGCTGTCCTCATAGATGCTGGCACCTAATCGGTTGGTCCTAAGGTATTCCAACTGCGTTTTGTAAGGGCCTTCTACCCTGTGCAAGTAAGGCACTCCTGAACTTCCTGTAGGTCTCTCCATACCTTGAGACATCTCGGATTCACTAGTCTCAGAACTTGGGTAGTATGAGTGGTGGCTCAGCTGCTGGGCCCACGACCTAGCAGTGTGGTTGACACTAGCCTCTGAAGACCTAAGGCTTTGTCTATCCCTTACTAGATGTCGCCCTGATCTAAGGTTCATAATCCTAGCTGAATAGCCCAATTTTGCCCAAGTACAACCTCGTTGCAGATTCCTTTTGTATCAGTTACTTGATTCTTTTTAGTTGATTCCGTTGTTAAAATTCTTGTCTGATATCACGTCGTAAGGTATATTTGAGTGTAGTTTCGCACTTACAGTTGACCGTTCCACGTTAAGTTCTTTTCCTTTAAAGTTCTCGACAGTACAAAGATTATGTCCTTAGCTTGAACTTGAAAGTTTGGGTATGCTTCAACTTGATAATTGCCTATCGTCGCCCTGACTTACTCCTACTTCTAATCGTTCTTAGCCTAAGCTAGGAATTGACGAAGGGGAGTTGAGAGTATTCCGACCTTTCTTGCTGATCCTTGCTCTTTAGTGCTCGAGAAGTTGATTCTCAAGCTTGCGAAAACCCTTGCTTGGACGCTCTCAATTGCTTCTCAAGTAGACCTGCATCAGTCCCAAGATTAGCTCCAAGTTGACCTTTCAATTGACAAACAATTTATTTCAGACACTTTTTTAATGACCCTTGTTCCCCCTTTTGTATTGCTAAAAATTTCCTCTAGAGCTCCCTTGGTGTTCCTACCCCTCAGTGTGCCAACTTCCAAATATCCTATCTGAAAAGCAACACATTATTCTTATAAAAAAGAGTTGAGGGCGCGTAGTATATGCCACGAGCTTTTCGACAAGCCCTAGAGCTCAAAAAATGAACTTCGTATGAAAAAGTTATGGCCGTTCAGGCTTTAGGGGGTTAACTAGACAGACAGAACCTTTCAGGGGTTTTAATGCATTTTTCTAAGGCCTTTGCAAGTGTATGAGTATTTGAGAGTGCAAATATGCCCAAAATTTAGCCTAAATTTCCAAAAAATTTACCCCTTAATTTTTGCCAAAAATGTCTGTCTATCGCGATAGACGGTGTCTGTCGCGATAGACACAAACTATCGTGGGGGGCTGTCTGTCGCGATAGACGGTGTCTGTCGCGATAGATGGGTCTGTCGCGATAGATGGGTCTGTCGCGATAGACGGTGTCTGTCGCGATAGAGTGGTCTGTCGCAATAGACGGTGTCTGCCGCGATAGATGGGTCTGTCGCGATAGACTGGATCTGTCGTGGAATTTTGGTCTGTCGCGATAGACGGTGTCTGTCGCGATAGACGGGGTCTATCGTGGGTCTCTGTCTGTTGCGATAGATGGTGTCTGTCGCGATAGACAGTGTCTGTCGCCTGTCGTGATTTGGTCTGACGCGATAGACGGTGTCTGTCGCGATAGAGTGGTCTGTCGCGATAGGCGGTGTCTGTCGTGGAATTTTGGTCTGTCGCGATAGACGGTGTCTGTCGCGATAGACGGGGTCTATCGTGGGTCTCTGTCTATCGTGATAGACTGGATCTGTCGTGGAATTTTGGTCTGTCGCGATAGACGGTGTCTGTCGCGATAGACGGGGTCTATCGTGGGTCTCTGTCTGTCGCGATAGATGGTGTCTGTCGCGATAGACAGTGTCTGTCGCCTGTCGTGATTTGGTCTGTCGCGATAGACGGTGTCTATCGCGATAGAGTGGTCTGTTACGATAGGCGGTGTCTGTCGTGGAATTTTGGTCTGTCGCGATAGACGGTGTCTGTCGCGATAGACGGAATCTATCGTGGGTCTCTGTCTGTCGCGATAGATGGTGTCTGTCGCGATAGACAGTGTCTGTCGCGATAGACGGAATCTATCGTGGGTCTCTGTCTGTGGCGATAGATGGTGTCTGTCGCGATAGACAGTGTCTGTCGCGATAGACTGAAAAAACGCAAATTTTTGAGAAACTTCTAGTGATTTAGAGTGCTCTAATGGTGTAGGTTACCGTGCCAAACACGCATTCACAAATTATTAAGTTTTTTTGTCTGTCGCGACAGACAGAGGTCGTCGCCTCGGGACCTGTGCAGAGTCTGTCGTACCTGCGCACACTGCTGGAGAAGGTGGTACAGCTAGTTCCTGCAACAAAAGCTCAAAAACACACCAAAAACAGATAGCATGCAAGCTCTCTCTCGCTCTCTCTCACAATGAAATGAGGGAAATGAGGTGGGGGGTGTAATATGACAAAAAACTGAAATTTTTTGTGGAGATGGAGATGGAGGTGGGAGATGGTGGGGATGATGATGGTGATGATGGTGATGCGAAAGTAAGGAAAAAATGAAGAAAAATGAAGAAAAATCAAGAGAAAGAAGGGTATTACCTATAACTCCAATGTCTCAACTCGACGTCTTACCATCACACGCTCGTCCTCGAAGCTCTCTCCCCGGCAACGGCGCCAAATTTGGTGTCACTTTAGCACAATGGTGAGTACCAACGTGAGAAGATTCACCTCATAATTGTCAATCCGTGGAGACGTGAGGACTAGTATGAAGACTATGAGCAAGTGAAGGCACAAGTGTGTGAGTGAGAAGCACACAAGCATGCACACACATACACACCCACGCGCACACAAGGCAAGAACAAGGAGAGGAACAATGGAGTTCTTTGCATTAATCAAAAAGTCTCTTACATAAGCTCAATTCACAAACAATCTACCCCCAAAAATGAGCTCTCTAGCTCTTTTTATAGTTTTCTAACTAGCTTTGGTCTTGTCCAGACCTAGTGTCCGGCCTAGTTAAAAATTAGGTTCTAGAGCCTATTTGAGGGTTCAAACAGAGTCTAAAAATTATGAAAATTGATATGTAGCTAGTTCTAATACTCCTCAAGCTCAAGGACTCCTCGGCTTGCACAAAATGGAGTCTATTCTACCAAAAACGGGATTTACAATGTTTGTGTAGTGATTAAAATCACTTGAGTTGTAAATAGTCCATGGAAAAAATGATTTGGCCTTGTTGCCGTATTGTGCATGACTCCTCTGTTGCTTTGTATGCCAACAGCTCGTGATGAAGAAATCAAGCAATTAAATCAGTTGGTACAGGATAAGGAAGATGCTCGAATTGCTCTCGGCAATCTTTTAAAAGAAACTCGCACCTAGCTTGATGAGGTCATGCAGAGAGGACAAGAAATGGCTACTTTGGCTAAGCAGACTACTGTGAAATTACAGGCTGCATCTGCCAATGTTTTTCAGACGAATTCTTCCCTCAAAGCACAGACGAGTCTGACAATTCAACTTAAGAAGGAATTAGCACGTAAGAAAGAAAGAGATGCTTACTATCAAAGAATTCAATATCAAGCTCAAGAGCTGGAATGCAGAGAAAGCAGCTAGGCTTTCAAGTAGAGAGACTATCCAAAATTGATGGTCAAATTGCTGATATGAGATTGAGCCGAGATGCAACCCTTGCCAATTATTTTTATTTGCAAGAAGCCTTTTTGCAGTCGCAGACCGATGCTTTGATAAGTCAAGTCATTGCAGCGAGTTCAGTATGCACTAACGCACAGTTGGTGGAGCCGGAAACATTAAAGCTGATGCTGGATTCATTAAAACAGAAAATCACTAGAACCTTTAAATTAGCCCGAACTATGTATATACAAGGCATTGTAGATGAGCCTTAAGTTTAGTTTCTTTGCGGTTCGAGTCCACCGTGCGTGCCAGTGTTAGGCCGCCAGATTGGCACAATGTAATTTTATATTTTCATATAGTGCACGCACCGAAAGGGCGTAGCGAAGTGATGTAACCCTTTTACTCATTAATGAAGAGACATTATGGTGTTCTCCAGTGTAGAGGAGACGGGATCGCCAGACTGTCTGTCTAGGCAACTTGCGACCTTGCGGAGACGTCGTAGTGCAGAGTTTGCAGATATCTGAAGTACTGTTAAGTCTGTTCTTGTTGAATTGCTGTAAGTTACTATTACACAGTAATACTATCGTAACATTAATAAGCCTGTTCAATTATGTGATTGAACAACTGCACGATATCTACTGTGTGAGGATACCGTAAACGGAGGATTATAGCTGTGTAACAGAAGTTAATGCCTGGGCGTATAATTACTGTTTGGGTAATTAGTTAATTGGAAAAATAGATAAAGGGCCTCTGCATTGTCAGACCCCTACCATCCCCAAGAACCTGAAAAGAGATTAAAAGGCGACTGGACAGAAGACCCTTTTTAACAAATCATTTATTTATTTTATTCTTTCTTTATGTACTTTTATAATTCATTTTGTTACTTTTCATCATTCCCTCCTCTAACGATCTCCGTTTTTGGTGATTTTTAGGTTGTTTTTAGGGTTTTTCACAGTGTAGATTCTGATTTTTGAGTCATTTTTGCAGAATTTTTGCCTTTTTGAGTGTTTCTAGCATGCCATCTATGCATCCATGCATTTTTCGTCTTCATTGCATTCTTTCCCATCCAACATTCACTTTCCCAACTTCTCCTTTTCCCTATCCCTCCTTTTGATTGTTGCCTATACGTACTTACAGTGTTAGCTCGTAGTGCCATTCGCATTCGAGTAGCAGCATGGCTTCCTCCGTCTCCCAACAGGCTTCCTCTAGGGCTACCGAGGAGTATTCAGAGCTACCGCCCTCTACCCTAGGTCTTCCTCAATCAGATTCTAGGTACCCACCCTGGTCCATACTCATGTCTTCCAGCCCCGCGTGATCTTCCTTACCCCGCACCCCTTCTCATTTTGCTATATATATATATATATATATATATATATATATATATATATATATATATATATATATATATATATATATATATATATA